>BSBM01001429.1:1800000-2087619 GCA_027924585.1 Larix kaempferi | reverse complement strand
TTGTTTCCATTTTCAGTCATAGTAGATATAGGCCTTTAGACTAGAATGGATACTTCAACATTGTCTAAATTCTTAATATAAACATTATCAACTTAGAGGTTTTGGCCTAGAAACCAATGGAGGGTCTAGCAAGTCTACCCAAGCTAGCCTGTGCTAGATATTGTATAATCAGAAAACGTACTATTATTCTCATTACTAATCAAAATATTTCTTTTATAACTGTGCATTGCTCCTTGTGATTACATATTGTTAAAGCTAGGGTATTGGTTCTTTAGCCATATTTATGTTCTCAGCTTAGAATCGTTTTACCCTTTCATAGTATAGGTTCCACAACGACCTACATGATTTCTTATTAAAGACCTAGTCTAGTAAGGGTTTGGTCTAAGTTTCGAAACCCCCGAGGCTCTTAAAGGATGGAAATTGAATTTCTCCAGAATCATAATTATATCGTAGTACCTATCGAAATCCTCTATCCTTACCATTCTACCCATTGTAGGAAAATGGTTCCATTCAAGCAGTCAAACGATTGTGAGAGTTAGGGTTTTATATCTATTGATTTATTTATTCCTCTTTTTTTTGAACCACCAAATAGGAACAGTATCACAGTAAGCTAGCCATCGAGTTTTCTTAAACAAACACTTCATACTTAGAATCGCAGCCTCACATTAAACAAATAATTATTTCCACCTCAGATATCATTCTTTCTTTGAAATATTTTTGGGTAAACAAGAAATTAGAATTCGCAGGTAGAATTGAGAGTTCCATCGTTTAAAACATTCGAGAAGCAAACGTTGAAGCATTACACAGTGGCCATGACTTGTATTTTCTCCAGGAAGCCATAACGATTATGCAATAGAAAAACAAGGGTTACTATTTCACACAACAACAGTTACAGGCTCGCAATTTTACATTTAAACCTTAAAACCCTGACGGATTCAAGGATTGAATCCCACAATCAAAACGATAGGCATCTCATACTATTTGAATGAAAAGGCCCAAATCAGATATCGAACCCCAGGAGCATTTCAAAGACCCAAATCCCATTTAAAATTCTAGACAAGAGACAGCAGTATCATTGACAATGACGATTAACCAAATGTTCCATACAGAAGAGCAAAGCGATTATCTTCAAGTTGGAAGTACTATCATCATTTTACACACATATAAATTCTTGTATGCTACATGGAAACATAGAATAGAGAAATGGCAGTTTGCTTATGCTAGCATGGACCCCATTAATTTAGTCAAACAACCTTCACCAAGATTTTTAAACTGATAGAACACTAAATGAAAAATCCAGTGACCCAATTCATTCACGCATCCATTTGAGCCTCATATCAAAATGAAACAGTCTAATCCACATTATCAACAACAAAACGAGATCCACAAATAATTACAAAAGAGTTTATAATCTTTCAAAAATCCATATTTACACCGGCATGAATACATGAAAAACAACCAAGACCAACTCACTAAACCCTACAGCAACGTGGAAACCCTTAGAAGTTTCACTCATTGTTATAGTAGTACAACAATCTCTTGAAACACCTGGTCAAGCCAAAGGCGACCACTCTGGAGACTCCAAAACTTGAGTGATCCAAAGGCATCACGTATCTCTCCAATGCAATCTTATCAAAACCTTCTCCAACCACCGAGACAGTTAGGTGTGAGGGGATGAAAGAACCCAGGACTTACCAATCCAAACGCCTTGTTCAGTTAGTGTTGGTTCCCTTCTAGTCCACATAAAGAGCCCCTCCATACCTGTCAAGGAAGGAAACAAAAAGCAGTTAGGACCTGGGAAATTCATTTAAAAATGGAAATAAAACTGGGAAGTTCCAGTGTTAAACATGAACATAGTTACCTATAGGATGTTCTTCTACATCGCCTTCATATTCAGCCAGACATTACCTTGGCCATGAGCGTAGCTCAGACCACGCACAACCACCTCACAAACAAGACTAAAACCCTCTCACCCAAAATACCAAGCAAACCCACGACTTGACAACTTTTGTGTAACCCTCGCAAATGCCCTTAGTCCAGCTGGCCAAAATCCATGTGACTACCATGTGCGACATTAATACATCCAACTACCATGATAGGACCCTTTTGCGGTTTACAAAACTATATAGTATGGTCGTGTAGGTTCAACACTCTTGGTTAATTACCATTAAAACAAAGACCTCAACCTTTACAAGTTTAGCACAAGGGGTGCCTCCACCTTGAGAGTTTTTACATGTTGGATTTACTCTAATGATGGCCATAGAAGAACACCTGCAAGGAGATGACCAATAGAGATGCATTAGCAAAATCGCTAAGTAAGTCCATAGGTTTCAAACATTCACAACTTACCTCTCCACGACTCCACCAAGAGTGATTAGATCAACCCCAAAAGTTTCAGGGTATTTCAACCTCTCTCAGCAAGTTCATCATGCCTGAGAATTGACATTTAGACGATTGAGATTTAAAACATACATTTAGATCATATAAGAGGGAAAGAGACTGCTAGTATTATTTCATGGTTGAACTTTACACAAACATATGCATCATAATTACTTCCGCAACAAAAGCAAGGCCGATAAAAACTACCTTGTTAGAATTTTCCTAAACACTTAGATACTGTATGCAAGAACCAATACTCTTCACATTGAGGAGCATTAATTCTATAAATATATAATCTATGTCAGGAAACTTGCAAGAAGAAGATTTTTTTATTTTTTTTCACTAATTTAGGGACATTACAAGTGGTATCAGAGCTCAGTTACAAAAACTAAGTGACCTATTGGGCTCACTTCAAACAGAACATCCGCTGCCGATACTCAGTAAACAGAAACATACATTTAAATTTTATTTTTGTTTTATGTGAAAATAAACTAACATATTTTTTTGCTCTTTATACTTATATAAAATTTCAGTTATAGACATTGTCTGAAAATGAATGCAAAACAGGACAGCAGCATACACAGAAATCTGAACTCACCACCACGAGAGCAAGAAGTGGTGGTGGAACTAAACTCAGATTTGATGAAATCTATGCAAAATCTGCAGGCAGAGTTCCAAAGCTTCTGAGATGAAAATATGCAGGAAAGAAGAGAGTAGTAAGCCATAAATGAAGCTCTGCTTCAGATTTTAACAGGGGAAAAACCTCACGGAGAGCCCACACTCTCAGTCAACACTTCTAAAAAGGGAAACAGTCACACAAAAAGGACTGCGAGCCCTAAGGGATAAGAGCAGGGAGAACACATACCTGAATCAATGGAAGAGGACTGTAAGAGCTCCCAACGATAAAGGTTCACCACCTCCTTGCAAGAAAAGGAGGAAAAGTGACGACAGTTTACAAGGAGAATTCAGAAAGATAAAAGCCCCAACCTATGACGAAGAAATTAACTGGGGGGAGAAGGATGAGGAGTGGCTTCTAGGAATGAACAAGTACTTCAAAGTTCATAATTACTCCAGTGAAATGCAAGCCCGACTATCCATATACAACCTGAATGGTAAAGCTTCCTGATGGTGGCGGGACTTGAAACACACCAAGGGACAAGAAATGAGAGACACACCATGGGAAACTTTCAACAGAACATTCCAGGACAAATATATGTCTGAAAGATTCTTTGACAAGAAAATTAAAGAATTTCATGAGTTGAAAATGGGCTCCCTAACTATGGAGGCATTCATAAACCAATTCTGAGACTTGCTGCACTACGTGCCATACATTAAAGATGAGAAGGTCAAAATACAACAGTTCTTGGGAGAGTTGCCACCAAAATTTAGAGAAAAGATAGAGTTTGGCATGCCCAAAACCCTTGATGTGACCTTACATAAAGCAAGACTATGTTATGAACATGGACAGCCAAGGAATGACAATGTCAACAGAAACAGAGATAGGTTCAGAACCTTCTCGGACAACCGCAGACTGGGTTTTAGACCTCCACCTTACCGGAAACATAACAACAGTTTTCTTCCCAATAGAGGCTTCAGCCGACCTCAAGCACGACCAAGTGCACCCCCACCACCTGTCAACAGGCCATCTTTCAACAAAGGGACAAAGGCTGTTCCACCAACTATTTCTTGTTGGAAATGTCAAGGGCCAGACTACTATAGAGACTGCCCCAAGAAAACAAATGGATTTTTACACAACATCCAAGCAGAACCTACCGTAGGAGACATGGAAAAGACACCTAGGATTTATGCCGCTCTCGATGGCTGACAGGCAGATCACCAAGCCACCATGGTGGAAATTGAGGGTAAGATCTCTAACACTGCCGTTTCAGTTTTAATAGATCCCGACGCTTGCCGAAGTTATATCTCCCCTAAGTTAGTGGAAACTTGTAAGTTGAACCGAGAGCCTCATGAAAAATCGTGGCCGGTACAACTAGCCATCGGTACCAAACGAAATGTCTCTGAGTTAGTTAAAACTTGTGAGATAGACTTAAACGGTTTCCAAATTAGTTGAAAATTAAACATTATACCCCTAGGGTTGTACGATGTACTTATCGGCATGGATTGGTTAGAAGAACACCATGTCCTACTGAACTGCTTAAACAAATCCTTACTCTGCAGGGATGACCAAGAGAATCAGAAGATGATTCAGGGTATCCCTAAAAATGTGTCAGTATGACAGATCTCCGCCAGACAAGCAAATAAATGTATCAAAAAGGTTGCAAACTCTTTTCCGTCAGTGTCCAAAACATAGAAATTGATAGGGAACAGAAGCTCGAAAACTTCCCAGTCCTCATAGAGTTCAAAGATGTATTTCCCGAAGAAATATCAGGATTGCCACCCACACGAGACTTAGAATTTCCATCGAGCTAACACCCGGGTCAGTACCCGC
Organism: Larix kaempferi; assembly: GCA_027924585.1. Classification (NCBI taxonomy): domain Eukaryota; kingdom Viridiplantae; phylum Streptophyta; class Pinopsida; order Pinales; family Pinaceae; genus Larix; species Larix kaempferi. Next base: position 2,082,791 of record BSBM01001429.1, on the reverse strand, counting down.
TTCTAAAGCCCCGTACTGCATGAGCACACCAGAATTGGTGGAGCTCAAGATTTAGTTACAAGAGTTAATAGAAAAAGGGTATATTCGATCAAGTGTGGCCCCTTGGGGCGCACCGATACTCTTCATCAAGAAGAAAGACGGAACGATGCGGATGTGCATCGATTACTGCCAACTCAACAAGATGACCATTAAGAACCACTACCCACTCCCTAGGATCGACGACTTGTTTGACCAAGTCGGAGGAGCGGATATCTTCTCAAAGATCGACTTGCAATCCGAATACCATCAAGTGAGGATCCATGATGAGGATATAAAAAAACCGCATTTTGGACCCGTTACGGCCACTACGAGTTCATAGTGATGACCTTTGGGTTGACAAACGCACCGGCCAACTTTATGTTTATGATGAACAACATCTTTAGTAAATACCTCGATAAATTCGTTCTAGTCTTTATTGACGACATTTTGATCTATTCCAAGAATGAAGTAGAACATGAGGAACATCTCCAAATTGTTCTACGTATACTATGGGAACACCAACTGTATGCAAAGTTTAGTAAGTGTGATTTCTACAAACCCCAGATTCAATACTTAGGACATATCATTTCCGAGAAGGGAATAGCCATTGACCCCGAAAAGGTCAAGGCTATCGAGGAATGGCCCACACCTACGTGCGTATTCGATATAAGATTGTTTTTAGGTTTAGCCAGTTACTTCCGGAAATTCATTGAGAACTTCTCATGGATTGCATGTCCCATGGCTTCCTTGTAGAAGAAGGAAAACAAGTTTATCTAGATGGATAAGTGTGAAGAAAGCTTTCAAAAGATGAAGCAACTATTGATTAGTGCACCAATTCTGCATATTGCGGATCACAATGGGGACTTCATCGTTTGCATGGATGCAAGCAAGGAAGGACTTGGGGGAGTCCTTATGCAAGACAATTTTTCCATATGCTACTAATCGAGGAGATTAAATGAGCATGAGCAGAAATACCCTATGCATGACCTCGAACTAGCCGCCATCATCCATGCTCTGAAGATGTGGCAACATTATCTCATGGGAAAGAAATTACTATTGATGACTGATAACATGAGTTTGAAATACCTTTTCGACCAACCCGACCTAAATGAGAGGCACGCCAGGTGGTTAGCCTTCCTTAGTGAATACCATTTCGAACTAAAACATACAAAAGGCAAGGAAAACAAGATTGTAGATGCCTTGAGCCGTCGAGCACATATGCTTTACGAAGTCACAATGCGCCAAACCAACTTAGACTTACACCACAAGATTTGAACGGCATATAAGAGTGACTGTTACTACACGTAAATCCTTGCAAAGATCCAGGAAGACAGATTATTCCAGCAACAAAAGGAATATAAGATAGACGAGTCAGGACTACTGTGGTCGAAAGAAAGACTCTACGTCCTGAAAAGTGGAGACATTAGATCAAACATTCTCACTGAGTTTTACCGGAAACCCTATTCAGGGCATCCCGGATATCAAAAGATGATATCGGTAGTAAAGAAACACTACTTTTGGGCTAAGTTGAAAGTTGACATCGCCATGTTCATCGTGAAATGTCAGGAGTGCCAACTAGTCAAAGCAGAACACCAACGCACCTCCGGATTACTTCAACCTTTACCCATTCCGGAATGGAAATGGGAGGTAATAAGTATGGACTTCATTACAGGCTTACCCAAGAGTAAAAAACTAAATGACTCCATGTTTGTAGTGGTAGACAAGCTGTCTAAAATAGCTCACTTCATACCGGTAAAATCTACCTACAAGGCAGTTCACATCGCGGAAATTTTCTTAAAAGAGATCTTTTGATTGCACGGGATACTGAAGGAAATCATTTCTGATCATGACACGAAGTTCACTAGCAAATTCTGGAGAGCATTGTTCTCCGGTTTGGAAACCCAGTTACAATTCAGTACTGCGTACCATCCCCAAACTGAAGGAAAAACAGAACAAGTAAACCAAATCCTCGAGGACATGTTGATGATGTATGTCATGAACAACCCCACCAAGTGGGAAGATTATTTACACCTCGCAAAGTTTGCATACAACAACGGTTATCAAACCTCGGCCAAAATGAGTCCTTTCAAGGTACTCTACGGCAGGAAATGTCGGACACCCATGACTTGGGACAGTCTAGTAGACAGACTTATGTTAGGACCTGACCTACTAAAAGACTTGGAACAACTAGTCTCCAAGGTACAACTGAACTTGAAAGAATCACAAGACCGCCAAAACAGTTGTGCATACAAGAAAAGAGATTCTACCAAGTCGGTGAACATGTGTTTCTAAAAATAAAGGAAAAACGAAGCTCGTTGAGCTTAGGACGTTGTGGGAAACTAGCCCGAAAATTTTGTGGACCTTTTGAAATACTGGCCAAGAAGGGCCCAGTGGCTTACGAGTTAGCCTTACCAACTCATATAAAAGTTCATAATGTTTTTCATGCTTCATTATTAAAGAAATATGTATACGATACTAAACATCTGATTGATTAGTCCTTATTACAGGTGGATCCCGAAGGGGAGTTCACACTAGAACCACTCCACATTCTGGAAAAGAGAGAGGTGCAGCTTAGGAGGAGGACCATTACTCAGCTGAAAGTGCAATGGAGACACTTTGGACTAGATGAGGCTACTTGGGAGAATGATACCACCAGGAAAGAGGCATACCTCACCTTGTTTCATGACCTCATTCCTAGTCCCTAGAAACACCGGGACGATGTTGTTTCTAAGCGAGGAGGGATCTGTAATATCCTGAATTTTGGACTAACTATTTTTGTTGTTATATTGGGCGACGGCCTAAAAACATATGTTTTATTTTGAATATTGGGCATGATCCCTATCACCTATGATTTATTATTTTATATATTGACATATCGGGCATGGACCCTGACTGATTTATTTATTTGAGTGAATACTGGGAGAGAAGGCCCCAATGTTCTAAATGATGCTCTTCAGCTTTGATATGGGTACAAACCCTAATATACTGAGATGATCTTTTGTTACTTACTATGCAGAGCTATGACTTTACATGATTTGACTTATGAGTGTGTTGAGCATGGACTCAGAAACACACATATAACCTACGTACTGGGCATAATCCTCGAGGTACCTAGAAGAATGTTTATGTACTGGAATTAATCCCTAAGGTACATTGAATGTTGGGACAAAGCCTTAGAGAAATCCCAACTTGATAAATGAATACCAGATCCGAGGCAACTTAAATATTCTAGATGTGTCTCAGAACCACATTCTAGCACTAGTGTTGAGCAGAGGCTCTAGAATTGCACTAGCGTAATGCCTATGTGAGAGTGTTGATTTAAAAGGCTCTGAAGAGCACTCGGGGTTACGAGATCTCAAAGTGTTGAGTCGGAAGGACTCTAAATAACACTTTTACTTTCATCACATTTATTTAATTTGATTAAATGATTCGTGTTTTATTTATCATCAAGTACTGCGGAAACTAGCATGTTATACGAGGGAATTCAACATGCAAAGAGAGAGACTAGAGGTGCCTATCAAAGTTTACCAAGATCGTCCAACGAGTTGGACCTTGTCCTTAAAAGTTAAAAAAAAGTATCATGTGAAGATACATAATTAAATAAAAGATAATTACCACCACCTAAAGCATGGGAGGACTAATAGTAGTCTTCTATGAATAAACATGCACAAAGGCCTCAAGGCTAATATTATTATTAAATAGCTTTAATAATAATGTTGTTATTATGTATTTATGAAATATATTTATTATACATAGTTTATGCATCATTTAATATTATTAATGTTGTATTAATAGTTAAGCTGAAATATAAATATTGTTATAAAAAATTATTATGATGCGCTTAAATAAAAAATCACTTATAGTTAGAACAATTGAAAAAGTCTTAGTGCAAAAGACTAGATATTTATTAAATATAATCTTTTAAATATTAATTATTTAAATTAGAGAAACTAATTATTCCAACAGTCATAATTCAAGACTACCCTACTTAAAGAGGGCAGATCCCAAGTTTTGGGGGATCATCTATCTTTTTCATTATCATTCTCTTTTGGTAATCAGAGAGAAGTCTTTTGCTCCAAGAAACTGAAGCAACCTTATATAATTTCAGATCTGAACCAACAGTATATGGCCTCTGTCTCTCATTACATGTTGGAACCAGCTCGGGGGGATCCAATTAGAACCAGGAATGGTCTAAGTGTCATGGTTGGGAGGAACACCGTAGCCCCAAAATTATTCAGCCAAGAAAAAAAAAACCATTCTCACAGGTCAGCTAAAGCATAAAAAGTTCTGTAATAATTATTGTTTGAATGTGCAGTCTCCTACATGAAAGGATCAAGTGCCAAAGCAGCCAGGATTCTACAGGAAAGGATCAAGTGCCAAAGCAGCCAGGATTCTACAGGAAAGGATCAAGTGCCAAAGCAGCCAGGATTCTACAGGAAAGGATCAAGTGCCAAAACAGCCAGGTATGTAGTAATTAATTGTTTCCCATTTTCAGTCATAGTAGAGATAGGAATTTAGACTAGAATGGATACCTTAGCATTGTCTAAATTCCTAATATAAACATTATCAACTTAGAGGTTTGGCCCAGAAACTAGTGGAGGGTCTAGCAGGTCTAGCCAAGCTAGCCTATGCTAGACATTGTACAATAAAAAAATGTAGGATTATTCATTACTAATTGAAATATTTCTTTTATAAACTATGCATTGCTCCTTGTGATTACATATTGTTAAAGCTAAGGTATTAGTTCTTTAGCCATATTTATGTTCTTAGCTTAGAATCGTTTTACCCTTTCATAGTATAGGTTCCACAACTACCTACAGGATTTCTTGTTAAACACCTAGTCTAGTAAGGGTTTGGTCTATGTTTCGAAACCCTCAAGGCTCTTAATGCATGGAAATCGAATTTCTCCATAATTATAATTATACCGTAGTACCTATCGAAATCCTCTGTCCTTCCCATTCTACCCATTGTAGGAAAACGATTCCATTCAAGAAGTAAAACAATTGTCAGAGTTAGGGTTTTATATCTATTGATTTATTTATTCTTCATTTTTTGAACCACCAAATAGGAACAGTATCACAGTAAGCCAGCCATCGAGTTTTCTTAAACAAACACTTCATACTTAGAATTGCAGGCTCACATTAAACAAATAATTATTTCCAACTCAGATATCGTTCTTTCTTTCAAATCTTTTTGGGTAAACAAAAAATTAGAATTCGCAGGTAGAATTGAGAGTTCCATCATTTAAAACATTCAGGAAGCAAACGGCGAAACATTACATAGTGGCCACAACTTGTATTTTCTCCAGGAAGCCATAACGATTATGCAATAGAAAAACAAGGGTTACTATTTCACACAACAACAATTACAGGCTTACAATTTTACATTTAAACCTTACAACCTTAACAGATTCAAGGATCGAATCCCACAATCAAAACGATAGGTGTCTAATACTATTCGAATTAAAAGGCCCAGGTCAGGTATTGAACCCCAAGGGAATTTTCAAAGACCCAAGTCACATTTAAAAATCTAGACAAGAAAAAGCAGTATCATTGACAATGACGATTAACTAAATGTTTCATACAGAAGAGAAAAGCGATTATCTTCAGGTTGGAAGCACTATCAGCATTTTACACACATATAAATTCTTGTATGCTACAGGAAAATGCAGAATAGAGAAATGGCAATCTGCTTATGCTAGCATGGACTCCATTAATTTAGTCAAACAACCTTCACCAAGATTTTTAAACTGATAGAACACCAAATGAAAATCCCAGTGGCCGAATTCATTCACGCATCCATTTGAGCCGCATATCAAAATGCAACAGTCTATTCCACATTATCAACAACAAAATGAGATCCACAAATAATTATAGAAGAGTATATAATCTTTCAAAAATCCATATTTACACCGGCATGAATACATTGAAATCAACCGAGACCAACTCACTAAACGCTACAGCAACATGGAAACCCTTAGAAGTTTCACCCATCATAATAGTAGTAGAACTATCTCTTCAAACACCTGGTCAAGCCAAAGGCGACCACTCTAGAGACTCCAAAACTTGAGTGATCCAAAGGCATCATGTGTCTCTCCAATGCAATCTTATCAAAACCTTCTCCAACCACCGAGACAATTAGGTGTGAGGGGATGAAAGAACCCAGGACTTACCAATCCAAATGCCTTGTTCAGTTCATGTTGGTTCCCTTCTAGTCCACGCAGAGAGCCCCTCCATACCTGTCAGGGAAGGAAACGAAAAGCAGTTAGGACCCTGGGCAATTCATTTAAAAATGGAAATAAAACTTGGAAGTTCCAGTGTTAAAAATGAACATAGTTACCTGTAGGATGTCTTCTACATCGCCTTCATATTCAGCCAGACATTACCTTGGCCATGAGCATAGCTCAGTCCAAGTGCAACCACCTCCCAAACACAGCTAAAACCCTCTCAGCCAAAAGACCAAGCAAACCCATGACTTGACAACTTTTGTGTAACCCTCACTAAGGCCTGTAGTCTAGCTGGCCAAAATACATGTGACTACCATGTGCGACATTAATACATCCAACTACCACAATAGGACCCTTTTGCAATTTACAAAACTATATAGTATGGTCGTGTAGGTTCAACATTCTTGGTTAATTACCATTAAAACAAAGACCTCAACCTTTACAAGTTTAGCACAAGGGGTGCCTCCACCTTGAGATTTTTTACATGTTGAATTTACTCTAATAATGGCCATAGAAGAACACCTGCAAGGAGATGACCAATAGAGATGCATTAGTGAAAACGCTAAGTAAGTCCATAGGTTTCAAACATTCACACCTTACCTCTCGAGGACTACACCAGGAGTGATTAGATCCACCCCTAAATTTTCAGGGTATTTCCACCTCTCTCATCAATTTCGTCATGCCTGAGAATTGACATTTAGACGATTGAGATTTAAAACATACATTTAGATCATATAAGAGGGAAAGAGACTGCTAGTATTATTTCATGGTTGAAATTTACACAAACATATGCATCATAATTACTTCCGCAACAAAAGCAAGACCGATAAAAACTACCTTGTTAGAATTTTCCTAAACATTTAGATACTGTATGCAAGAACCAATACTCTTCACATTGTTGACCATTAATTCTATAAATATATAATCTATGTCAGGAAACTTGCAAGAAGAAGATTTTATTTTTTTTCACTAATTTAGGGACATTACATAGCTATTTGAGTTAATTAATAATATTCAGTTTTTAAATTAATTTGAATTATAATATCTATGAAAGATATTTTATTAATTATTTACTCCTAGTTTATCTAGCACCTTTATTTTGTTATAATTAGATGTAACTTAAGTTAGCTCATAAATAATAATAATAATAATAATAATAATAATAGTAATAACAAATATGAGAATTATTCTAAGCATATCCTTTATGCATTTTATTTATATAAGTAATCTTTTCTCTTTTAAAAATAACAATAATATTAGCAACATGACAACTCTCTTATGTATAGCCTTTATGCATGTTTATTTACATAAGAAAAAATAAATCTAATTATTCAATCGTTTAATTATGTACATACCATAATACTTCTTTTAAATATTAAGTATAAGTTCCAACCCTTTGGACATGTCTTTTGGTAAGCTCAGACAGTTGGCTAGGTTAGGTACCTCTAGGTATCTCTCTTCCATGTTGGATTCCCTCGTTAACATGGTAGTTCCCGCAGTCCTTGATGATAGATAGAAAATGATTCATTTAACCAATTTAAATAAATGTGATGGATAGAAGTGCTATTCAGAGTCTTCTCACTCAACACTTTTAAGATCAAGTAACCCCGAGTTCTCTTCAGAGCATTAGCTCAACATTCTCACATGGGCATTACACTAGTACAATTCCAGAGCATCCCACTCAACACTAGTACTAGAATGTGGTTGTGAAGCACATCTAGAATATACAAATGGCCTCGGATCCGATATTCATTATCAATCTTGGAGTGATCCAGGGCTTATGCCCAACACTCTACATACATCGGGGCTTACGCCCAGTACGTAATAAAATCCCCTAGGTACATCGGGGATTATGCCCAGTACATAGGTCATCTATTTGCTCCTGAGTCCATGCTCAACACACCATATAAATCAATCATGTAAATCATAACTCTGCACAATATGTAACAAAATATCATCATAGTATATTAGGGTATGTACCCAATCTCATCATAAAAACATAAATCAATACCTTGGGGATTTTTTCCCAGTATATAACAATAATCTGCATCAGTGAGGGTCCATGCCTAATATGTAAATCTATAAAAGAAATGAATCATGTGCACTAGGGCTTATGCCGAATAATAAAAAATAATCATATGTGTTGGGGCTTTAAGCCTAGTATATAACATCAGAAATAGTTAGTCAAAATTCCGGATATTACATCCATCCCCACATAGAACAACATCGTCCGAGTGTTCTAGGGACTAGAAATGGAATCATGAAATAAGGCACGGTATTCCTCTTTCATGGTTGTCTCATTTTCCCAAGTATCCTATTCCGGTCTGAAGTGCCTCCATTGCACTTTCAACTCGCTAATGGTCCTTCTTCTAAGTTGCACCTCTCTCTTGTCCAGAATGTGGAGTGGCTCTGACATGAATTGCCCTTCGGGCTCCACCTATAATAAGGACCACTGAATCACATGTTTAGTATCGTATACATATTTCTTTAATAAGGATGCATGAAAAACATTATGAACTTGTACATGAGATGGTAAAGCTAACTCATATGCTACTGGGCCCTTCTTGGCTAGTATCTCAAAGGGTCCACAAAACTTGCGGGCCAAATTCCCGCATTGTCCTAAGCTAGGGGAGCTTCTTTTTTCCTTCACCTTTAAGAAGACATGTTCACCGACTTGGTAGTCTTTGTCTTTTCTTTTCTTATCCGCATAACTCTTTTGTCCATCTTGTTCCTCCAAGTTTTGATGTGCCTTTGAGACTTTCCGCTCCAAGTCTTTTAGTAAGTTGGGGACTAGCATAATTCTATCTAATGGACTATACCAAATCACAGGTGTCTGACACTTCCTATCGTAGAGCACCTCGAAGGGGCTCATCTTGGCAGAGGTTTGGTATCCGTTGTTTTAAGCAAATTCTACAAAGTGCAAATAGACCTCACATTTTGTGTGGTTGTTCATAACATACATTCTCAGCATATCCTCAAGGATTTGGTTTACTCGTTCCGTCTGTCCGCCAGTTTGGGGGTGGTACGCAGTACTGAACTGTAGTTGTGTCTCCGAACCGGAGAACAATGCCCTCCATAAGTTGCTAGTGAACTTTGTGTCTCAATCGGAAATGATTGCCTTAGGTATCCCATGCAATCGAAAAATATCCTTTAGGAATATGTCCGCGATGTGACAGCTTTGTAGGTAGACTTTACTAGTATAAAATGTGCTGCTTTGGATAACTTGTCTACTACTATGAAGGTGGAGTCATTCTATCTCTTACTTTTTGGTAAACCTATTATGAAATCCATATTGATGACCTCCCACTTCCACTCTGGAATGGGTAAAGGTTGCAATAGTCTTGAAGGGTGTTGTTGTTCTGCCTTAACCAGGTGACACTCTTGGCACTTAGCAATGAATAAAGCTATGTCAGCTTTAATTTTAGGCCAAAAGAAGTGTTAATTTACTGTCGATATCATCTTCTAATATCCTGGATGTCCTGAATAGGGATTCTAGTGGAATTTTGTGAGGATGTTACATCTAAAATCTTCGCTTTCTGGAATATAAAGTCTCTCTTTTGACCATAGCAGTCCCGATTCATCTATCTTATACTATTTTTGTTGTTGGAATAACCTATCCTCCTAGATCTTTTTAAGGATATCGACATAGAATCGGTCAATCTGACATGTCGTTCTAATCCTGTGGTGCAAATTTGAGTCCGTTTGACTCACGGTCACCTCATATAACATATGAGCCTGTCGACTTAAAGCATCGACGATTTTGTTCTCATTTCCCTTTATGTTCTTTACCTCCAAGTGGTACTCTCTAAGGAAAGCTAGCCACCTGGATTGTCTGGCATTTAGGTTAGGTTGGTGAAATAAGTACTTCAGACTCATTTTGTCCTTCTTTAATAGGAACTTCTTTCCCATAAGATATTGCCTCCACATCTTCAAGTCATGGATAATGGTGGCTAGTTCAAGATCGTGTGTGGGGTAGTTATGTTCATGTTCCTTCAACTTCCTTGATTCATAACAAATAGCAAAGTCATTTTCCATAAGGACTCCACTGAGCCCTTCCTTGCTTGCATCCGTGCAAACCACGAAGTCCCCATCGGGGTCGGCAATCCATAGGATGGGTGCACTAGTCAAAAGTTTCTTTAACTTTTGAAAACTTTCCTTGCATTTTGTCAGCCAAATAAATTTGGTGATCTTTTTCTGCAAGGCTATCATAGGACAAGTGATTTGAGAGAAGTTCTCAATGAACTTTTGGTAGTACCCAGCTAACCCTAAGAATGATCTTATGTCGGTTACACACATGGGGGTAGGCCATTCCTCTATGGCTTTAATCTTCTCGGGGTCGACTACTATCCCCTTCTCTGAAATGATGTGCCCTAGGTGTTGTATCTAGGGTTTATAGAAATCACACTTGCTAAACTTAGCGTATAGTTGATGTTCTCGTAGTATTCGTAACACTATCCGGAAATGTTCTTCGTGTTCTTCTTCGTTCTTGGAGTAGATCAAAATGTCGTCGATGAAGACTAGAACAAACTTGTCTAGGTATTTGCTAAAGATGTTGTTCATCTGCACATAAAGTTGGCAGGTGCATTAGTCAGACCGAAAGGCATTAGCTAAAACTTGTAATGGATGTATCGGGTTCTTAATGCAGTCTTAATGATGTCTTCATCACAAATTCTCACCTGATGATATCTAGATTGTAAGTCGATGTTTGAGAAGATCTTCGCTCCTTCGACTTGATCAAACAAGTCATCAATTATAGGGAGTGAGTAATAGTTCTTGATGGTCAACTTGTTGAGTTGGCAGTAATCGATGCACATCCGCATTGTACCATCCTTCTTTTTGACAAAGAGTATTGGTGCTCCCTAGGGAGACACACTAGGTCAGATATTACCTTTCTCGATCAAGTCTTGTAACTGAAGCTTTAGTTCCACCAATTCAGGTGGACTCATGTGTTAAGGGGCTTTGGAAAATGGTACGGAACCGGGTGTTAACTCTATGGAGAAGTCTAGGTATCATTTGGGAGGTAGCCCAGGTATCTCCTCGGGAAATACATTGTCCAATTCTGCAAGGACTAGGAAGTCTTCGATCTTCTGTTCCCTATCTGCTTCTATGGTTCATATGTTGACTGCAAAGAGTTTACAACCCTTTCTTACGCATTTCTTTGCTTGTAAGGAAGATATTTGTCTTAGGGAGACTTTCTTAGGGATACCTTGAATCATTTTTGGATTCCCTTGGTTATCCGTGCACAGTGTTGACTTGTTCAAGCAGTCAAGCATGGCATGATGTTCTTCCAACCAATCTATAATACCCCAATTTTGACCCTTATGAAATATTGGCTTTTAATGTAAACATTGTATACATGCAATGTATGTTTTCCTAGCCCGGAGCTCAAGGCCAAGGCCCCACTAGTGTATGTTTGGATTTTATTTAAAAATCGACAAGTATTTGATATTTTATTACTCATGTGCTATGAAGCCATGGAATATTGTAAATTGATGTAAATATTTGATATTGCAATAAAATACCAAAACTCGCTATGGGAGCAACAAATGAGAAGGGGCGATGTGTATCCACTAGGGAGTGGTGAGGGGGTTGTGGGGATGAACCATATGCTGCCAAATGTCATTTTGAGAACCCATTTGACTTTTCTTGCCGACATTTAATTTTATTGTAAGGAAGTTGTTGAAGAATTCAGTCCATGGCTTCAATGGAGCATGGGCGGCCCAGAAATTCGTATGGTAGGTATGGGATCTATTTTTCTTGTACCACAAGTCACTCTACCTCAGGGGAATTGGTTCTTCCTCATTCCCATTCCATTGTTCAACAGCCCAGCATCATTTTTCATCGATTACGAATGCCCAGCAGTGAGAAAAACCAGAAATTGCAACTTTGTAAGAACCCACGTTTTGAAGAGTCGTAAACACCCAAAATTGGTATTTGATAGTGAAATCCAATGAGGGATCCATAGATATGAACCTTGGGGTGAAATTAAGAGTATTAGATACCCCTAAATCCATTGGAAAACCCAGTTTTTACAGCCTAGAAATGAAGTGACGGGATTGAGTTATTGGATAACAGAACTGTGAGAAATCCAAGTGTGAATGACTGAGCAAAGGTTGGGTTTGCTTGATAAACCCAGTGAAGGCTAGAATCTCAAGGGATTAGCAGCTAGACCTTTCTATTCCCACCCTGAAGAGCATTGTAGGGAAGGGACGCCTAAGGGACTATGTAGTAGAGAAGGGGACCTTCCTTGTGTTGGATGTGGTAGGTATTGTGGGTGCCATTACTGTTGAGTTCATTTGAGCTGCCTGTAGCTTTGTGGTTGAGCTCAGTGGCTTAGAATCCTCCTCATTTTTCATTTGTATGCTTAATAAACCCAACTGTTTGTTGGCTTAGCATAGCTATTGAGTGAAACCATGGCTACAAGTGAGCCCAGCTAGTTCATCCTTAGTGGATACACAACCCAGCTCGGGGGTGATCTCCCAACTAAAAGAATATAGGATGGATAGAGATCTATGGTTGGGTGGAACGTTGCTCTCACATAGCCAGTTGTTTGGATAGCTTCATCTTCAAGATAAGTATTCTCTATGGTTAAATTATATGCATTCTGTGTTCTGTAATGTGTTAATTATGAATGATAATTATTCATGTTAATGGAGATGATATGAAGTCTGTACATAGCATAAGAATGGGATGGATTCTATGCTTGTTGATTCATCATATGCTTAAGATAAATATGCTGATGCATTACTGTTTTTGTGTGTGCAAATATGTTTATTTCCACTGTGTTTATATTGAGTACGAACTTGCACACATAAGTTTTTGTTTATAATGAATTTGAGAGTAATGTATGGGGCCGAAATTACCAATTAAGACCTGGTATGTTAGTCATGTTTCCTCCCTTGCATTGGGTTGATGGAAGGGGACGTGTTAGAGTGGTATCAGAGCCCATGTTGTAGCACTTAGGCTGCTTCGGCCAAACTCTGAGTTTGCAGGTAGATATCATAGTGTTTTTAACACAGTATTGATGAAGTTTGGGCGGCATTTTGATTGGGAAAAATCACAGAATCAGAGTTCTTAGGTGTGGTAGAGAATCACACCATTGCATTGATCTCATCAAGAGATTTCCAATGGTACCATACTTTCCTTATTTGGTTAAGGGATGAGGGAGATATGAGCTCCGCAAGCACACAGGTTGTGCATAGGTTGCGCACAGGTTGTGCACAGGTTGCGCAGGTTGCGCACAGGTGGCGCACAGGTTGTACATAGGCTGCGCATAGGTTGTGCGGGTGTTGCATAGGTGGTGCACAGGTTGTGTACAGGTTGCACACAGGTTGCGTACAAGTTGTGCATAGGTTGCGTAGAGGTTGCGCAGGTGGCGCATAGGTTGTGCACAGGTTGTGCACAGGTTGCATAGGTGGTGTACAGGTTGTGCATAGGTTGTGTAGAGGTTGTGCACAGGTTGAGTAGGTGGCACACACGTGGTGCATAGGTTGTGCAGGTGGCACACAGGTTGTGCACCGGTTGCGGATAGGTTGCGTAGGTGGTGCATAGGTTATGCACAGGTTGCGCACAAGTTATGCACAGGTTGCACAGGTGGCGCATAGGTTGTGCAAAGGTTGCGCATAGATTGCTCAGGTGGTGCACAGGTTGTGCACAAGTTGTGCATAGATTGCGCACAGGTTGTGGAGGTGGCCCTCAGGTTGTGCACAAGTTGTGAGCAGGTTGCACAGGTGGCACACAGGTTGTGCACAGGTTGCTCAGGTGGCACAGAGGTTGTGCATACATTGTGCATAGGTTGTGCACAGGTTGCGCAGGTGGCGCACAGGTGGTGCATAGGTTGCGCGCAGGTGGTGCACAGGTTGCGTGTAGGTGGTGCACAGGTTGCGCACAGGTTTCCCACAAGTTTCCCAAGTGGCGCACGGGTTGCGCACAAGTTGTGCACGGGTTGCGCATAGGTTGTGCACATGTTGTGCATAGGTTATGCATAGGTTGCGCAGGTGGCACACAGATGGTGCACGGATTGCACACAGGTGGCGCACAGGTTGTGCAGGTGGTGCACAGGTTGTGTACAGGTGGCGCACAAGTTGCGCACAGGTTGTGCACGGGTTGCACATAGGTTGCGTAGGTGGCACACAGGTTGTGCATAGGTTGTGCAAGTGGCGCACAGGTTTTGCAAGAGTTTTACAAGTTGCAAAGGGAGTTAAAAAGGAAAAGTAGTCAAACCTAGAAATGCATAAAATAGGAATGGTGCATCAAAACAGAAATCCACAAGTTGCTGAGTATTCCTTGTTATATGGCCTAACTTCGCCCGGTAGAAATGTTTTGCTGAATCTTTCTAGATTTGATTCCACAGATGGCTGAAGTTGGCAGTTCAGGACAACTTGCAATTGTGTGAGTGCATAATTTTTGTTAAAAATTGTCAGTTTTGAAGTAATGTACTTTCCACACCTGAATTCGGAATGGAGAGCGTGGGTAGGAATTAGAAAGCTTATCCAACAGAGAATAATGGTGTATGGCCAGAATTTGAATGAGGTTGTCATACCCCATAGATATGAAGAGCAAAAAAGTGCCAGTGAGTATTATGGTAATTATTGACAATATGGGCAATTTCCAGAATTCCATGAATGGGAAAAAGAAATGAATGCATAACAACTATATGAATTATTCCATGAGTTAATTCTATTAAAATATTAATGTTTTATGTTTCTATATGCATTCCTAATATGTCTAGTAAATATTTTCATATTGCATAGTGCTTTCAGTTCATAAGATTTAAATAGTTATAGCAGAAGCAACATACCGGGAAATGGTGACCATAAATGATGCGCAGGATCCTTATGAGCAAGAAGAGGATATGCTAGGAGAAAATGTGCAAGAAGGGGATGCTGAGACTGAATTAAATGAGAGAAGGAATCAAGCGACTCCTAAGAATTTGGTTGAAACCATGCTGACCTTCAATGAAAGGTTGATGAAGGCTCAAGAAGAACAAAACCAACTCAATGCTGCTATTTTGCAAAGCCTCACTGATATGTAGCAGAAGATAAATCTTGGGTCCAACCCAAGCAATGTAGGTGAAGAAGAAAGAGATGCAGAGAGCCACTCTAGAGGTCGTTCAAAGAAGAGGACTCCAAGCCCAAGGAAGAGTTCTATGAGCAAGAAGCATAGAACACCTTCCTCTAGATCTTCTTCTAGCAAATCGTGTGACTCCAGAGGTTCTCAAAGAAGTCCAAGGCATATGCCAAGGAGATTTGATGGAAGAAAGAAGTTCAAAGGCATCCCATAGGGAGAGTTCAAGAAGGAAAGGCCTCCCACATTTGATGGAGAAGGAAATACTGGCAAGGAGGAAGAGGCATGGCTTCTTGGAATGAAGAAATATTTCAGAATTCATGACTACTTAGGGAATGAAAAAGCCATAATTGCCATTTACAATCTAAATGGCAGAGCTTCAATTTGGTGGGACAACCTCTTGCAAGTGAAAGGAAAATCAGTTGGGAAATATTTAAGAAGTACTTCAAGGAAAAATACCTTTCTGCTAGGTATTATGACAGTAAGAGAAAAGAGTTCAGTGAACTCAAGTTGGGACAAAAGTCTATGGAATAAAATGTCCATAAATTTTTGGAATTATTGAGATATGTAGATTAAATTAAAGGTGAGAGGATAAATATCTAATACCTCCTTGGAAGACTACCTCAAAGTTTCAAAGATAGAATTGAGTTTGTTAATCCACCAAGTCTTGATGAAGCCATTAAGATGGCAATGCATTGCTATGAGCAGAATAGAGGAAAATTAGAGGTTAACCCAGCATGGAAAGAAAAGCCAAGAGGGAGGTTTTATCAAAAGAAAAGTCGCTTCAAACCACCATTCAAAAGTCAACATAGGACCTTTCCACAGGGGCAGCAAGTAAGGAGTGGATTCAAGCCAGCAGTAGCAATAGAAAATACATCTAAGGGACCGGTTCAATGTTGGGGATGTGGAGAAAATAACGTGCTTAAAGATTGTCCACATCGGAAGGGGGATTCTCGGAGCTTGCACAACTTAAAGGGATCAGCAACAATGGAGGACATGGAAAGGGCAACGCCTCGAATTTATGCAGCGTTAGATAATCATCAGGCAGATCATCAATCATCAGTGGTGGAAGTTGAAGGTAAGATTGCTAGGCAATCTATTTCTGTTTTGATTGATCCAGGATCTACTCATAGTTATGTTTCTCCAAAAATGGTAGAAGGTTGTTCTCTTAGAAAAGTGAAGCATAATAAATCTTAGCTAGTTTAATTAGCCATAGGGACCAAGAGAAAAGTAAGTGAAGTAGTGGTGGAATGACCCATAGAATTGAATGGACTCCACACACATGTTGAATTGAATGTATTACCATTAGGATCTTATGATGCCTTGATTGACATGGATTAGTTGGAAAAGAATAGAGCCAAGTTGGACTGTTATGAGAAAGCACTTGAATGCATGTATGAAGAGGGAAGATCGAGATTTGTAAAAGGAATTCCCAAGCAAGTTTCACTAAGACAGATTTCAGCCTTACAATTGAAAAAGTTTTATAAGATAGGTTGCCAATTATATGTAGTTCATATGTCAGAGTTCTTAGAGGACAAGGGACCAAGGATAGAAGATTTCTCATTGTTGCAAGAGTTCCAAGATGTGTTTCCGAATGAAGTACCGGGACTACCACCAAAGAGAGATATCGATTTTATCATCGATATTGTCCCAGGGGCATCACCAAATTCCAAAGCTCCTTATAGAATGAGTACATAGGAATTGGCAGAGTTGAATATGCAGCTGTAAGAGTTAATGGAAAAGAGGTATACCAAGCCTAGTGTGTCTCCTTGGGGAGCACCGTTGTTATTTTTCAAGAAGAAGGATGTGACTTTAAGGTTGTGTATTGATTATAGGAAACTCAATAAAGTGACAGTCAAGAAAAAGTATTAATTGCCAATAATTGATGACTTATTTGATCAAATGAAGGAAGCTAAGGTGTTTTCGAAGATTGACTTGAGATCTGGCTACCATCAAGTGCGGATTAAGGAGGAAGACATTCATAAGACATCTTTCAGAACTAGATATGGTAATTATGAGTTCGTTGTGGTGCCATTTGGTCTTACCAATGCACCTGCCATATTCATGCGTCTCATGAATAGTGTATTCAACAAATATTTGGATAAGTTTGTGATTTTGTTCTTGGATGACATTCTTGTCCATTCAAGGAATGAAGAAGAACATGAGGAACATCTAAGAATGGTATTGCAAGCGCTTAGAGAACATCAACTGTATGCCAAGTTAAGCAAGTGTGATTTTTACCAAAAGAATGTGCAATATTTGGGCCATATCATTTTTTAAGAAGGAATTGCAGTTGATCCAGAGAAGATTAATTCCATCATGGATTGGTCTACTCCAAAGAATGCTTCAGATGTTAGATCTTTTATGGGTCTTGCTAGTTATTACAAAAGTTTTATTGAAGGCTTCTCTAAGATAGCTCATCCAATCACTTCATTGCAAAGGAAGAATATCAAGTTTGTATGGTCTAAAAAATGCGAGAAAAGTTTTTAGCAGTTAAAGGAGTTACTTACCAGTGCTCTTGTTTTGAAGATAGTAGATCCAAAGAAGGATTTTGTAGTATGCACAGATGCTTGCATTGAAGGGCTGGGTGGAGGGCTCATGCAAGAGGGATTTGTGATTTGCTATGAGTCAAGAAAATTAAAAGAACATGAAAGGAATTATGCCACACATGATTTAGAATTAGAAGCCATAGTACATCCTCTCAATATGTGGAGACATTATTTGATGGGAAGAAGATTTGAGCTTAGAACATACCACGTGAGCTTGAAGTATTTGTTTGATTAGCCAAACTTGAATGCTAGGCAAGCTAGATGGATGGAATTTCTTTTTGAATTTGATTTTGAAATAAATCATGTAAAAGGGAAAGAGAATAAGGTTGCAGATGCTCTTAGCAGAAAATTTCATGTTGCAACATTAAGTGTGTGTAAATCAGATTTGAAGACAACAGTTCTTGAAGCCCAAAACAGTGATGAAAGTTACCTTCAAATTAAAGAGAATTTGTAGCAGGGTAATGTGGATGAAAAGTATGCGGGATATCAGCTTTTTGAAGACGATATCCTCATCTACAAAGATAGACTGTACATTCCAATTAGTGTAGATTTGAAGAAGCTATTGATGGATTAAATACATCAAATGCCATACTCTGGACACCCAGGATATCAAAAGACTATAACGGAAGCAAGAAAGCAATACTTTTGGCATGGCATGAAGAAGGACATAGCTGAGTACATTGGTAGGTTTCAAAAGTGCCAACAAGTCAAGGCATAGCACCAACATCCAGCAGGATTGTTATAGCCCTTACCCATTCCACAATGGAAGTGGGAAGTGATCTCTATGGATTTTATAACAGGTCTTCCAATGATAGTGAAGAAGCATGATTCAATCATGGTTGTAGTGGATAAGCTATCAAAGGTAGCTCACTTTATTCCAGTCAAGTTTACTCACATGGATAATGACATTGCAAATATTTTCATGAGAGAGATATTCAGATTGCATCGATTTTCTAAGGCAATAATTTCTGATCGTGATACAAAGTTCACTTCCAATTTCTGGAAAAGGATAATTCCAGGAATTGGGAACTAAATTGAATTTCAGTACAGCATATCATCCTCAAACAGATGGCCAAACCGAGAGAGTGAATCAGGTTCTTGAAGACATGTTGAGAATGTATGTGATGGATAAACCATCCAAGTGGGAAGATTACCTACACTTGGTAGAATTTGCATACAATAATGGACATCATGCATCATTGAGGATGAGTCCATTTGATGCATTGTATGGAAAAGGAAGTAGGACTCCAGTGAATTGGGATAGCCTGGTGAACAGGGTAGTACTTGGACCATAGATGATCAAGGAAATGGAACAAGAAGTTGCTAAGATCAAGAAGAATTTAAAGGCAGCTCAGGACAGGTAAAAGAGTTATGCAGATTTGAAAAGAGTGCATAAGGAATTTCAGATTGGGGATCATGTGTATTTGAGAGTGAAACTAAGGAAAAATTCTCTCAAGTCGGAGAGCTGTGCTAAGTTGGCACCAAGATATTGTGGGCCATTTGAAGTCCTAGATAGGATAAGGCCAGTTGCATATAGAGTTGCATTGCCTGCTAACATAAGAGCTCATAATGTTTTCCATGTATCTTTGCTTAAGAAATATGTACATGATCCTAATCATATGATTGATTCGAATGTGATACAAGTGGAACCTGAGGGAGAGTTCCAAGTAGAGCCTACACGCATCCTCGACAAGAAGGTCACTTTGCTCCGGAACAAAGCCATTGGATAGGTAAAGGTCCAATGGGAGCACCTTAGTCCCGATGAGGCTACATGGGAGCCGGAGGATGCCATGAGAGAGGAATTCTCATTTTTGTTCCATTTTGAGAACATCGAGGATGGTGTTGTTCTAAGGGGGAGGGGAATGTAAAACCCCAATTTTGACCCTAATGAAATATTGGCTTTTAATGTAAATATTGTATACATGGAATGTATGTTTTCCTAGCATGGAGCTCAAGACCAAGGCCCCACTAGTGTATGTTCGGATTTTATTTAAAAATGGACAAGTATTTGATATTTTATTACCCATGTGCTATTAACCCATGGAATATTCTAAATTGATGTAAATATTTGATATTGCAATAAAATACCAAAACTGGCTATGGTAGCAACGAATGAGAAGGGGCCATGTGTATCCACTAAGGAGTGGTGAGGGGGTTGTGGGGATGAACTATATGCTGCAAAATGTCATTGTGAGAATCCATTTCACTTTCCTTGCTGATATTTAATTTTGTTGTAAGGAAGTTGTTGAAGAATTCAGTCCATAGCTTCAATGGAGCATGGGCAGCCCATAAATTTGTATGGCAGGTATGGGCTTTGATTTTATTGTACCACAAGTCACTCTACCTCAGGGGAATTGGTTCTTCCTCATTCTCATTCCATTGTTGAACAACCCAACATCATTTTTCATCGATTATGAATGCCCAGTAGTGAGAAAAACCAAAAATCGCAACTTTGCAAGAACCCACATTTTGAAGAGCCATAAACACCCAAAATTGGTATTTGACAGTGAAATCCAATGGGGGATCCATAGATATGAACCTTGGGGCAAAATTGAGATTATTAGATACCCCAAAATCCATTGGAAAACCCAGTGTTTACAGCCGAGAAATGAAGTGACGGGATTGAGTTATTGGATAACAGAACTGTGAGAAATCCAAGTGTGAATGACTGGGCAGAGGTTGGGTTTGCTTGATAAACCCAATGAAGGCTAGAATCTCAAGGGATTAGCAGTTGGAACTTTCTATGCCCACCTTGAAGAGCACTGGAGGGAAGGGACACCTCAGGGACTGTGCAGCAGAAAAGGGGGCCTTCCTTGTGTTGGGTGTGGTAGGCATTGTGGGTGCCATGACTGTTGAGTTCATTCGAGATGCTTATAGCTTTGTGGTTGAGCTCACTCGCTTGGCATCATCCTCATTTTTCATTTTTATGCTTGATAAACCCAACTATGTGTTCGCTTAGCATAGCTATTGAGTGAAACCATGGATGAGAGTGAGCCCAGCTAGTTCCTTGTTAGTGGATAAACAACCCAGCTTGGGGATGATCTCTTAGCTAAAAGAATATAGGCTGGATAGAGATATATGGTTGGGTGGAACGTTGCTCTCACATAGCTAGTTGTTTGGACAATTTCATCTTCAAGATAAGTATTCTCTGTTGTTAAATTATATGCATTATGTGTTCTATAATGTGTTAGTTATGAATGATAATTATTCATGTTAATGGAGATGATATGAAGTCTGTACATAGCATAAGAATGGGATGGATTCTCTACCTGTTGATTAATCATATGCTTGAGATAAATATGTTGATGCATTACTGTTTGTGTGTGTGCAAGTATGTTTATTTCGGCTGTGTTTATATTGAGTATGAACTTGCATGCATAAGTTTTTGTTTATAATGAATTTGTGAGTAATGTATGGGGCTGAAATTACCAATTAAGCCATGTTATGTTAGTCATGTTTCCTCCCTTGCATTAGGTTGATGGAAGGGGATGTGTCACAATCCATGCCTATAAGTACATCACATGATCCTAGTGGTATAATATTTAAATCCACCCTATTTGGGAACCTCTTCAAATCTATCTCACAAGTTTTAACTAGTTTGGAGACTTTTCATTTGGTACCAGTAGCTAGTTGTACCAGCCATGGTTTCTTGTGACTCACTCGGTTTAACTTACAAGTATCAACAATATTAGGGAAGACATAACTTCGGCATGCACCGGGGTCTATTAAAAATGAAATGGCTATTTTTGAAATCTTACCCTCAATTTCAACCATAGTGGCCTCGTGATCTGCTTGATGGCCATCCAATGTGGCATAAATTCTTGGTGTTCTTTCCATGTCCCCTACTGTAGGGTTTGCTTAGACATTGTGTAAAACTCCATCCATCTTATTGGGGCAATCTCTGAAGTAGTGGGGCCCTTGGAATTTCCAACAAGTAAAGGTTGGTGGGGTAGCCTTTGCCCCTTTGTTGAAATTTGGAATGTTGGCATGCGGTGGGGGTTCGTTTTGCCATGAGTGCAGTCGATTGAAGCCTCTGTTGGGAGGGAAACTATTGTTTTGTTTTTGGTAAGGTGGTTGTCTAAAACCTAGTCTTTGGTTGTATGAAAAGATTCTGAAGCTATCTTTGTTTCTGTTTATGTTATTATTCATTGGCTATCCATGTTCATAATAGAGTCTTGCTTTATGTAAAGACATGTCTAAGGTTGTGGGCATGTCAAATTCAATCTTGTCTCTAAAATTTGGTGGTATACATCCCAAGAATTGTTGTATCTTGACCTTTTTCATCGTTTATGTAAGGAGCATAATGTAGCATATCTAAGAATCTGTTTATGAAAGCTTCCATGGTTAGGTAGCCCATTTTTAATTCATGGAATTCTTTTATCTTCTTGTCAAAGAATCTTTCAATGGAACATACCCCTTTATTGAAACATTTTAGGTTTGAAGAAAACATTATCTTAACTTTTATTGTAAAGTTTTATATTTGGACAAGTGGCCAAGGATGACTGTAATTGCACAATATTATTATTTAATAAAATAAAATAGGAGACACTCACCCAAAGCGACTGTTGAAATAGTGTTTACTGACCCACTAAGTGGAATCGAATCTGGGGAAGAAGGCAATGGACAAGTGGCAGCATCATGAACTCAGTAACTAGTTGTTGTTATGCGGCAACTCCCTTGAATTGTGGTCATAGTGCCTTGAAAGATGGGACTGGAGCTTGAGGCTCATTTATTTGGAAAACTGACCACTAAAGACCTAGGCATCTTTATAAAGCCATCGAATTGAGTAGAAGCTCACACTTTTTCTGACAAGAAAATTTACCTTGTGGTTCTGTTGTATGCACACAAGAGATTCAATGAGGGGAAGCTACGTTTTGAGTTGCATTGTAAGTATGTTTCACTTCTACTAAGTGCAGAGTTACTGCTGAGTGCAGAGAGTTATTTCCTGCTTAGGGAAGAGGTTTTGAGGTGTATGGAAAGTCTCCCTTAATTGCTGGAAATACAAGCTAAGTGCCTTGCTTCTACATAAAGTATTCTACCTAGTGGTTCAGTAAACAAGCTCGGGGGTCCTTAAGGAGCAAGTGATATTGGCTACTTCTTCTGGAGAAGGTTGGGAGGAACAGGACTCTTTGGGTGTTTGTCCACCCTATCTACAATTGCAGGTTCTATTCGCAATTTCATTTCTTAAGTAGTTAGAAATGATTTCTCTAGATGTTGAGTTAGTACCCATTAGTTAAAATATTGATAATACATAAGTGAATGCTTGATTTTCTAATCTGTTAATGATTCTTTCAGTCTGTTGAATAAGTATATGAATTGATAGAATAAATACCTTCCTTGTATTTTTCCATGTACCGTTTTATGTATCGTACTCTAGTATAGGGAAGGGAGATCAAAATAGATAAATGATATGCAGTGAACAGATTGAATGAATAGATAAAATCTATTATGTTTTCCTTAAATTTCCTTATCTATTATAATTTGCAAATTTAAATATCTTATATTTTCAGTCATAGAAAAATATAGCTACATTTATATATTATGTAGACTTTAGAATGTCTTCACAATTATAGCAAAAGAAATAACAAAAAACTCAAACCATTCTATGATTCTGCATAAACCTAAGAGCTAGTTACACGTTAACTATTTTCTTATAGTAAATACTAAATACACAACATCTTATCATTTTTTTTCCTTTCATATATTTAGTGTTTAATTTTCACTGTAGTCTTTCACCAATACTTATGAAATTTAAACAATTGTAGAACAAACATAGCAATATCCATTCTATAGTATGATTAAATAGTATCAAGCAGTTATCAACTTCCATGAATAGAAAACATCGATCGATACAAACATAATAACTATGCAAGACTAAGGACTTTGATCTCTTCTTTAAACAAATAACTTTGCTTGTGGATGAATGTCCCATTTCACAGAACCTTAGCTACTCTATTCATAACCTACAGTAAGCATTCAACACTTAACGAACCAAATAGAAGTACAAGATAGAGTTTAACCATACAAGGATTCTTTCCTCATATCTGCAGGTTACTTTTGAAACCCTAAGAGAACCAAAATAATCATAGTATCGAAATGAGGGCTTAACCAGCCTCTCAGGAAAACATTAATATTTCCAAACAAGATACATTGCTTATGCTCAGCATTAAATAACACAGTCACGTTTTGATGTACCTGTACAAAACCAAAACCTAGACGAAGGAACATTTGGAAAGACAATAGATATATGAGACTAGGTCTCCACATTTAGTTATTTTCATAAAACCTTTTGATGGTTTGAATCACAATAATGAGGAATCTAGCCTTTTTGGCTCTCGGCCATTTATAAACTACAACATAGCATAAAACAAACTTGGAATTTACACAAGTTCCTGAAGTACTTCCCATAGACACGACGAACTTAAAAACATTTTAAGTTCTAAATACCAGAACCCTATTATTTATCAAATAGCTGAAGGATGAACTCTTTTTACAATTACCAATACTACTATCCATTAATAAACTAAAACAGTAACTGATCTTTACACAGTGACCAAACAACATTGAAATTTACAGTCACAACACAGGGTCGAAACCCCAAAACAGCATTAAGTTCAAAATTCATAAACATCCTTTATTATCAAACGACCAAGGGTTTAACCCTTCACGTACCTATTACATTTCTTCCAACAAAGTTACTTCACAGCAAAAACGCTGGAGAATTAATACCAAGGTAGTTTGAGGATCCCATCCTTCCTATGCTTGTCTCTTAGACTAAAAACATTACAACGGCGGCCACATCCTCAACCAAAACATAAACTGAAAAGCTTCAACTAAAACCAACAATGACCAACAGTTGCCAAGAGAACCTACAAGAGGAACCACCGAGGGTTACCAATTTTGTTTAGTAGTATCCCAGGTAAGATTCGAACCTTTAGACCTATAGATGTGGAGAAACCTGCCAAGCAATGTAGGGAGTGGTTAAAAATAGTTTATATGCTCAGAACAATATTGATGGCTGCAACTACGAAATACTGATAGACATTTTACCCTTTAAAAGAATCCATGTTTTGAACATTCACTCCTACAACCGACGAAAGCGCCAAGACTTTAAACAATCACCAACAACGTAGCCAAGGGTGGTTCAGCTCTGAGAACTCATAGTGGAAGTTGTTAAAGTAATGGGTCACAGGTTCAAAACCTGGTGATATGCTTCTACAAAACTGCTACAAACCCTAAGAACTTGCAGGCCTGTCGACCTCTCCACCAAACCACTCACTGCATAATGAAAACCTAGTTGTGCTTTCGAAACAATAAAAGCTCCAGGAAATTAATGCAGCCCCACAACCCTAGAAAATGCCACGTCAAAATTAGCCATGGTGGATGCCAACATGCATTCCACTAGCATTACTTTAATGCACTTTAATACGAATATCCATCACCAGTACGACGATCTGCCAGCCAAGCAATAAGGGTATCATTCGGACCTACAACAGGTTGATCAATATTATTACAATATAGTTTGAGTCACATTATTTAAAAGTTCAACTATTCCATATAGTTTGTATAATAAACTAGGATAAAGTCTTGACCATCCACGATGGTAGGCTTATAAATAATGCACTATGATTATATTCTATTAACACAAGGCTAAGGTGGAATATTGCCAATCCATTCATATAACAAATAAATAATACAAAAACCACCTTGTTACATAGTGCTTAAACTATAAGACCCTGTCCATTTTATGGTTTAGTGCAAATTTAATTACGCTCTAGGCATTATATAATTTAATGGTATAGACTTTAGAGGAAGCGCACATAGAAACTAATTTATAGTTGTATATACTATGATCATTACTTTAGGGGTTAAACATATAATGTTTAGTATAAAAAGATAGACTTACAATTACTTTAAGGATATTCAAACTTAGGATATAATCCTCGTATCTTAGACACTTAATACTGATTATAAATTCCTTGGGTAGGATTTGCAATACTTAATAGTGTTTTCGGTGCTCAATATTAAAATAATATGAATACTGAGAGTAGAATGAAATGACTATAATGTCATATAAACAATACATCACAGAGTTTAACTAAAGAAACAATAGTATTGGATCTCACCCCGACGGATTCTCAAGATACTCTAATTTTCTCTTTTTACAACTTGGAAAACTAACTGACGGTAAATAGTATCTCTCGAATTACTTTCGAAACACTTTTTCTCTTACCTGTGATCTGTGACAAGAACATTCAAATGCTTTAGCTAATATCTAAGTAAGACTTAGGGTTCCCATAGGACCCCTTCATCATCAAAAAGAAGAACAACCAGTTAGCACTTATAAACCATAGTAAAGTAATCATATGGAGCATCAACATCAAGTTATAAGTAATCTAAGAACAGCTGAAGCAAGAAAACACCAAATAGAATCCTAATTGTACCGAGTGAAACGAGGTGCTCTACAGCCCAGTATGGGAGAGATGTTGTAACGTGTATGATGTAGCGTTACCTCTAATAAAATGTAAAAAGTGATTTTTTTAATTAAAAAATAATTAAAAAAATTCATGTCGGCTCATAAAATAAAAAATTATGGAAAGTATTTTAAAAAAATCCATGTTGGTTCATAAAAAAAATATTATGAAAAGTAATTAAAAAAATAGATATTCATTTATAAAATAAAAGCTGAAGACTTAAACCCAAATCTATAAATCAAGAGAGATTAAATTTCTTGAGATTAAATTTAAAAAAAGAAATAAACCTCAAGAAATTGGATCCCTCTCGGTGCTTGATAGATACGGGTTTAAGATGGATCTATGCTGGTATAGACACAATTACATTTCACACACATCATAAAACATTACACATACGTGATCATTATAACATATTATTCCAGTATGTCATTTAAAAGAACAAACAAGCAGTTAATATATTTCCGCACAACAATTATAGTATTTAATGCTACATTGAAAATTTTTTAAATTTTGTGAATTTTTCAGGATGTTACATTTAGACATGTATTCCTAAAATATTTTGCTGAAAGCATCCCATTTTATGTCCCTCATTTGTTGTCCTTTGGTGTGTTTCAAATCTCTCCACCATATGGCCACTTTACCATTTAGATTGTAAATGGCTAGTTGGGCTTGCATCTCACTGGAATAGTTGTGGACTTTGAAATACTTGTTCATCCCTAACAACCACTCCTGAGCCTTTTCCCGGTATTTATCTCTCCATCATATGTTGGGGCTTTGATTTTACGGAATTATCCTTGTAGACTGTCATCATTCTTCCTCCTTTTCTTCCAAGGGGAAGGTGAGTCATCCTCATTGGAGAAGCTTTTACAGTCTTCTTCCATGTAAGCATGTATGTGCTCTTCCTGCATATCCTTTGTAGGACTGTTGGACCTTTTTGTGTGATAGTTATTTTCCTTGTTTTTGTTGGCTGATTGAGTGGACTGTCCATGGGACCTTGCCCCTGTTAAGCTCTACAGTAGAGCTTCATTTATGGCCTGTTGTTCCTGTCTTTCCTGCATATTATCATCCTTGAAACTCTGTAACTCATTTTGCAACTGTTGTATGGATTTCATTAAATCTAAGTTTATTTCCACAACGATTTCTTGCTCTCGTGGTGGTGAGTTCAAATTACCATATATGTTGCCGTCTTTTTCTGTATTCATACTCAGACTGTGATTGTACTTGCATTGTCGTATCAATGTTAAGAACAGAAATCTGTTAGTTCATATACACATATAAAATAAAATCATAACATACATTTCTGATTTATAAGTATCTGCAATGGATGTTCTTCTTGTATTGAGCCCAATAGGTCACTTAGTATTGTAGATGGGATCTGATACCACTTGTAATATCCCTAAAAACAGTAAAAATTAAATTTTTTTTCGGTCATGACTAATATCTATAATTCGGTACATGTTATATCAAACTAACTTCAGTACTGAGGTTTGAAATATGAGATTCACTTAAAGGCTTTGTGGAAGCATTTGTAAAAAGAGGGGACACTGTTTTGTTTAACTACATTGGATTTATTGTATTTAACTCAGTTGAACTTAAAGTCTCGGTACTTGGTTGGAACTCCACAAGCTATTCTCAACTTGCATCTAGTTTAAATGTTTCTCCTTTTATAAGTTGAGATTATGTGTCAATTTCATGTCTTGTTTGTACTTGTGTGGAGACTATAATTTCTTTCATGAACTTTATGGCTTGGGGGAGAAAGGATTGGTGGTCAAGATGACCAGACTTACTTACCGTTTTTGCTAAAGTCTATCCCTTTCTCTTGTTCTTTTGTAGGTGATTTATTTACAGGACTAACTACTCTAAAACTCCATTACCTATGTTTAAACTCTATGGTTTGATTTATGTATGAACAATGTAGAACTTGTAAAAGTCTAAAGAGTATTCCCTATACAAAGTGGGCATATATCATTTAGATTCTAAGTATATCATTTAAACGTTAAGTGGTAAGATTAATGGTATGGCATTAACGAGTCCACTCTAAAGCTATGTAATAGTTGATGCATGGGTTAACTATGGTTTTGGACCCACCCAATTCTAACGCTTTGAAAATAAAATACAATGAGTTCTCCAACTAGGTGGAATGGGTCTTGAATCAAAAATTAATGGCGTTTGGTAGCGAATTAATGGAGCACTATGACAATCCTTCGAATGGAAACCAACTGGAGCATGAAGGACTAAACCCTAAGGGTTTTGAATGTCCCAAGGAATTTGTTTATTGTTTTCTAGTTTCATTGAAGGGGGAGGCAGATCCCTTCTCTCCATGCCCTGGAGGTGCTCACAGCCATCTTTGTTCTGCACCTCAACTCTACTACTGACTTCTTCGTGGTATGTTTTCAAATTCCAACTCCATACTTTGAGTGGTTCTATTCTTTGATCACAGGTTATAATATGTATACTAATCGTGGCTTGATTTGGTGTTTGCAGGGGAGCTGGTGGTAGCAGCTCGAACAAATTTGAGTATCATGACTATGGCGAAATGAGTGGTAAGTCTTGGATTTCGTGGCCGCCTCCTTCCCTTCGAATCATAAAGTTGGTAGCTGAGTTAGATACTACGAAAGTCTGCTTTGGAGTTTGTGGCTTCTTTTGTTTATAAAATGGGTGGCTACACCCTGTAGCGTGTTCTATGATGTAAGCCACACCATTTGGCTGAGTGGTAGTGTATAAGGCGATTTTGGTTTTGGAGGATCCTAGTCTGCTCTTTTTAGCACTCCAAGAGTTGTATAAAATTTTTAATGGTTTAGATTGGACCTTTTAAAGACTGTCACGATTTGTAAAAAATGTTGTGTCCTGTTGAAATGAAGAATCCTTATTTGAGCAAGTTGTAATGCTGGTTTCTTTGTTTTGGTGTTATTATTGTTGTAATGAAAGTGATGAACAAAAACGTAATTGGATAGACATATGATGTTTTTGGTTTTGTTTTACAAAACCCAGTCTAAGATTGGCTTGTGTTTTCTTTCTAAAAGAAATTATGAAGTCTCTGTCAAATGTTCTAAATGTGTATCTTTTATCCCTGTCAAGGAATTCGAAATCGTCTTACCTCTGTTATGTATTTTTTTGATGTTTCGTTTGGTACTTATGGTGTGGCTAACTTTTTCAAAGATAATCTTTGTAGTTTAAATGCAAGCTTATGAAACAGGGTTTGACCCTGAGACATCATGCCCACCAAAATGTATGAATGTTTATTGGAAAAGTTACTGTTGAATAAACGTTTGAATTTTGTTTGGGGTTTTGTCTAAGTCTGTGATTTAAATCTTATAAGAAAGACAAAGGAAAACTAAAAACCCTAGGTAGGAAACTCGTGTGTGGCAGTTCGTTTTTTCCTGAAGGTTTAATGATGTGGCCTTTATGCTAGGTAATGATCAACACAGGTGATAATGAATGTCTTTAAAACGTTTGGGCAGAGAGTTTCGATACCTCGACCTTCATTGATTTTGTGTATTTATTTTTAAGAGAGAGGACTGAGTTTTGACTGCATGGAAACTATCGTGGGTCCTATCTTGTAAAACTTGAACATTTAAATTGTAGATCGAAATGCTAAAAGCCCTAACTAGGGGTTTCGTGTTGGTAGTTGTTTTCCTTGATAAAATTATATGCCCAGTCGTTGTTTTTCTTAAGCTATAGTTTTAAAATATCTCAGCGATTTTTTTTGTGCTATGTTGATGGGTAGTTTCGAAGCTTGGGCCTGCATTATATCTATTTCCCAAGATAATGAATGAGTTAAATCTACGTTGCAATTCGTTGGTCTCATGATCCTAAGTTTTGAATATTTAATGAATAAAAAGTTAAACCCTAGCTTACTGTAACTTAATAATTTAAATGTACAGCAAGAGGTTTGTTGAAAGAATAATGTGGTTTCGTTTTAAGTAGAGGTCACTAGTTCAGGTATCGAGATTTCTAAATAATAGTTTTGACAATAGTAGTTGTACCTATATAGGTATCTAGCGTAGGCTAGCTAGGCTAGCCGTGCTAGATCCTTGAAACATTTAGGGCAGAAGCTTGAATTAAGTAGAAAACATTAAATGGAAAGTGATCCTAAAAAATGTAGACCCTAAGAGCCCATGCCAATTGGCCCTTGCTCTATAAAGAAAAAGAAATAACATCTTAATGTACAAAAACATGAATGCTGCATAATAATTCCTACTTTAAATTTCTAAAGCTAATTAAACTGTATGGAAAATTGTAGTTCATACTTGGTTCTTTGAAGCTTGATTTTCCCTTTGAAAACCTGCACACCCAAACACTAGTAAATGAAAAAATGTATGGACCTAGCTGACCTGTAGGATGATCTTTAACTAGATAAATTTGGGACTACCATGTTCCTCCCAACCATGATCCTTAGACCATTCCTAGTTCTAACTGGATCCCCCGAGCTGGTTCCAACATGCAATAAGAGAACTAGAGGTCATAGGATAAGCTGTTGAATCAGGTTTGGAAAATATAGTAGGTTGCTTCAGTTCTGCAGAGTAATTTTCTTATGCTCATAAGAGAATTATAATAAGAAATATGATCCCTCTCTTGGGGTCTGTCCTTCTTTATATAGGTGAGTTTGTTTGGAATATAGTTGTTTGAGTTAAATAATAGTATTTAGTTTTTAAATTAATTTGAATTATAATATCTATGAAAGATATTTTATTAATTATTTACTCCTAGTTTATCTAGGACCTTTATTTTGTTATAATTAGATGTAACTTAGGTTAGCTCTTAAATAATAATAATAATAATAATAATAATAATACTATTAATAACATTAATAGTAATAACAAATATGAGAATTATTCTAAGCATATCCTTTATGCATTTTATTTATATAAGTAATATTTTCTCTTTTAAAAATAACAATTGTATTAGCAACATGAGATCTCTCTTATGTATAGCCTTTATGCATGTTTATTTACATAAGAATAAATAAATCTAATTATTCAATAGTTTAATTATGTACATACCATAATACTTCTTTTAAATATTAAGTACAAGGTACAACTCTTTGGACGGGGTCTTGTTGGTAAGCTTGTACAGTTGGCTAGGTTAGGTACCTCTAGGTCTCCCTCTTGCATCTTGGATTCTCTCGTTTAACATGGTATTTCCTGCAGTCCTTGATGAGAGATAGAAAATGATTCATTTAACCAATTTAAATAAATGTGATGAATAGAAGTGATATTCAGAGTCTTCTCGACTCAACACTTTTAAGATCAAGTAACCCTGAGTGCTCTTGAGAGCTTTAGCTCAACACTCTCACATGGGCGTTACGCTAGTGTAATTCGAGAGCATTCCTCTCAACACAAGTGCTAGAATGTGGTTGTGAAGCACATCTAGAATGTACAAATGGCCTTAGATCCGGTAATCATTATCAAGCTTGGAGTGCTCCAAGGCTTATGCCCAACACTCTACGTACATCAGGGCTTATGCCCAGTACGTAATAAAATCCTCTAGGTATATCTGGGCTTTTTCCCAGTACGTAGGTCATTTGTCTGTTCTCGATTCCACGTTAAACACACCATATAAATCAATCATGTAAATCATAACTCTGCACAGTATGTAACAAAATATCATCTCAGTATATTAGAGTTTGTACCCAATATCATCATAAAAACATAAATCAATATCTTGGGGCTCTTTTCCCAGTATATAAAAATAATCTGCATCAGTGATGGTCCATTCCCAATATGTAAATATATAAAAGAAATGAATCATGTGCACTAGGGCTTATGCCCAATAATAGAAAATAATCATATGTGTTGGGGCTTTAAGCCTAGTATATAACATCACAACTAGTTAGTCAAAATTCGGGATATTACAGTTTGTCCTCATGTATTTTCTGAAATATTCCAATGTAAAAATGATCATTTTTGTTTGTTGTCTTGATTTCATCATGTAGATCAGAACTAGTTTTACTTACTGTCACCTCATGAATTAGGTGAATTATGCGACTTAACACATCTGCAATCTTATTTTCCTTTCCCTTGATGTATTTTAATTCAAAATTATATTCACTAAGGAAGGCCACCCACCTAGATTTCTGAGCATTTAAATTTGGTTGGTCAAATAGGTACTTTAATCTCATGTTATTCATTTTGAGGAGGAATTTCTTTCCCATTAAGTAGTGTCTCCACATCTTCAATGCATGGATAATGGCATCTAGTTCGAGGTCATGAGTTGGGTAGTTCTTCTCGTGCTCTTTTCATTTGCGTGACTCGTAACAAATTGCAAAGTCATTTTGCATGAGGACTCCCCCAAGTCCTTCCTTACTTGCATACATACAAACCACAAAGTCTCCATCCGGATCTGCAATCCTAAGTATGGGGGTAGTTGTTAAAAGTTGTTTGAGTTTCTGAAAACTTTCTTCGCACTGGCTGTCCACAAAAACTTACTTTCCTTTTTCTGCAGTGAGGTCATAGGACATGCAATCCTAGAGAAGTTCTCAATGAACTTCCCATAGTACCATGCTAACCCTAAGAATGATCTGATGTCTGTGACACTCATCGGGGTAGGCCATTCTTCTATGGCTTTGATTTTCTTCGCATCTACCACAATGCTTTTCTCAGAAATGATATGGCGAAGGTACTATATCTTAGGTCTATAAAAATCACATTTTCTGAACTTAGCATAAAGTTCGTTCTCTCGTAGGATTTGTAACACAATCTTGAGGAGTTCCTTATGCTCTTCCTCATTCTGAGAATAAATCAGTATATCGTCAATGAATACGAGTACAAATTTGTCTAAGTATTTACTAAAAACAATGTTCATCATGCACATAAAATTAGTGGGTGCATTCATTATCCTGAAGGGCATCACTACAAACTCATAGTGACCGTACTGTGTTCTAAATTTTCTCTTGCTTATGTCTTCGTCCCAGATTCTTACTTGGTGATATATGGAATGCAAATCGATTTTGGAGAATACTCTTGCTCCTCAAACTTGGTCAAACAAATCATCGATCCTGTGAAGGGGATATCGGTTCTTTATTGTCAGTTTATTTAGCTATCGGTAGTCGATGCACATCTGCATTGTTCCATCCTTCTTCTTTATGAAGAGAATGGATGCTCCCCAAGGGGATGCACTCGGGCATATATATCCTTTGTCAATCAATTCTTGAAGTTGAAGTTTCAGCTCAACTAGTTCAGGGGTACTCATGAGGTAAGGTGCCTTCGAGACTGGTAACAATCCCAGTATGAGTTCGATGGAGAAATCCAAATCTCTCTTGGGCGGTAACCCGGGTATCTCATCCGGAAACACATCTCGGTAGTCTGTTAAGACTGGAAAATCCTCAATCTATTGTTCTCTTTCTTTTTCTAAGTTATGAATGTTGAC
Source organism: Larix kaempferi (assembly GCA_027924585.1). NCBI lineage: Eukaryota > Viridiplantae > Streptophyta > Pinopsida > Pinales > Pinaceae > Larix > Larix kaempferi. The sequence continues at coordinate 2,049,090 of BSBM01001429.1, read as the reverse complement.
TGCATACAACTTGCAACCCTTTCGTACACACCTCTTAACTTGTAAGGCTGAGATTTCTCTAATAGACACTTTCTTTGGTATACCATGTACCTTTCTCTCGTTTCCTTGCCTATCCATGCATGTGAAGGTTTTGTTTAAGCAATCTAGCATGACGTAATGTTTCTCAAGCCAATCCATACCAATCAGTAGGTCATAGGCACCTAAGGGTAGAATGTTCAAGTTTGCTTCACTTTGAAATCTGTTCATGTTAAGTTGGCAATTTTTAACTAGTTATAACGGTTTATCATGTTTCACATTTTTCAGCTTGAAAATTTCAACAGTTTTAGGGGATAGATAAGTATGGCATGCCTAAGGATCAATTAAAATAGAAACAGAAATGTTTGTAACCTTAACTTCAATTTCAACCATCGTGGACTCATGGTGTGCTTGCATACCCTCTAGGGCAACACATATTCTGGGTGTTCTTGCCATGTCTTCTAAGGTTGCCTCTTCCTGCAGGTTGTTCAGAACTTTGGTGCCTTTGTTGTTTGGGAAATATTTGTAATAATAGGGACCTTGACATCCCCAACATCTTCCAGGTATAGTGGTTGTTCTAGTCCCTCTCTCTATTGCAGGTTTATTAACACTCTGTGTTTGGTTGCTTGATTGTGTTCCATACCTTGGAAAATTTTTGTTAGCTGGAAAGCTGTTGTTTTGTTTTCAGTAGGGAGGTGGTTTGAATCCTCTTCGTCAGTTGTCAAAAGATGATCTCATCTTTTCCATCATTTTGTTTACAATTTCAGTTTCATGCTGGCTATTCTCATAACAAAGCCTATCCTTCTATAAAGCCATTTATGGGGTCTTGGGTGCATCAAATTCAATTTTGTCCCTGTAGTAAGCTGGGAGGCACCCTAGGAACTGCTGTATTTTTACTTTCTCATCTCTTACGGAAGGTATGTAATGTAACAGTTCAAGAAATCTGTTTATTAATGCATCCATGGTAAGTTAATTTAACTGTAGCTCGTGGAATTCTTTTATTTTCTTATCAAAGAACCTCTCTGACATGTATTTTTCTTCAAATAATTTTCTGAAGGTTGTCCATCCAACTTTATCTTGTTTAATTTTCTTGGCATGTTTTAGGTCTTTCCACCATCTGTCAGCTTTACCATTTAAATTGTATATGGCCAACGGGCCTTCATACAACTGGAGTATTGATGTACCTAGAAATATGTGTTCTTCCCCAGCAGCCATTCTTTGGCTTTCTCTCCTGAGTCTAGGTCTCCTTCGAAAGTTGGAGACTTGATTTTCTTAAATTATTCTTGCAGGTTGTCTTCCTTTTTGTATCTTTTTTTCCACGGGGAGGATGCATAAGATTCTGCAGAATACTCAGAGTCAGGGCCATAGGATTTGGATGAGTTGGAGTGTTCAGGTGACTCTTCAAGTTTCCTAAAATATGCAGTGCTGTTTAGTTAGATGCATGTTTGCAGAATGGGTTGTCTTCCTATGAGTTTTATTTCTAGTTAAAGTTTACAACAATGCCTCATTTACTTCGTGTTGTTCTCTTCTTTTGTTTAGGTTGTCATCTTTCAAACTACGGAATTCTTCCTCTAGGCTTTGCACCGTTTTCAGTAGGTCAGAGGCCTTGACTATTCCCAAACTATCATTCAGTTCAATTACTATTTCTTGTTCGCTAGGTATCGAATTTAGGTTGCCATGTTGATTGTCTTCTCTTCTAGCATTCATGTTTGCTTGTTTTATCCTAAAACAGTTTTTCAATTAGTTTACAGTGGTAGTGTAGGCTCATAGGCCTCAAGTTTTCGAATCTAAGCTCCGATACAACTTGTAATGTCCCTCTTTCCCGAAATTTTAATTTTTTTTTATATATGTCCATTAAATAACAGATACTTAGGATTAGAGCAACAATACTTTCAACTTTTCTTTTATTACTTAGAAAGTTAGCATGGATTATGTGGCTAGTTGTAATGCTCTTAAATGTTGTTTACACAATGTTGGTTTTATCATGATTGTTAATCTCCCATACTTCAGTATGCTAATGTCGTCTATTTATGCCATGGTTTATCTCACAGTATACGTATGCTTGATTTACTATCACTGTAGAGAAGAGGATTTGAATACAAGAAGTACCTAAATTGAAACTTAAAGAATATTTGAAGACAAAGAAGAGGAAATGGTGCTTAGTTTTGCGATTGGACCAAATGACAAACTAGATGCCACTTAATAAGTATCCATTCCCATGAAAAATGGTAAGCTCAGTTTTTGTTTTCCAATTTCTTGTAACTTTTCATATATTCTAGATTCAAAAAATGGGATGTTAAAACACTTGAATTTTACCAAGCTATTAGTTCCAAGAATTATAATTCATTGTATGCTTTCATCTATACTACATTTTCCATAGGAGATGAAAACCGATTTCATCTTCCATGTATTGGATGCATGTGTTGAAATTCGTCAATATAGTGTTTTTAGATCTCTAAATATCCATGTCACTAGTGTTATTGCAATATGGGAATATATCAACAACATCATTACGAGTATATATAGATTTTATTCCAATTTCTTTACCTGAGTGAACCATCAAGTGAGAAACAAGGCATGAAAACACGAATTTATTCTTAAATAGGTTCATTATCACCTTTATGACAAGGGTGCAATTATCTTTTCCCTTCCGCTTTGTTTAATCAATGAACATTTATTCCTAGTTGTTCAGATTGATCATGTACATTGCAACTTTATCCATTCTTGTGCATGTTAGTGCACAATTTAACAACTCCAAGATGGAAACCTTATTCCACTATTTGGAAACCTTTAATACATATAAAACTATCTTTTGGGGCTGTCCTTGTAGGAAATCACTTGTAAAGTACCTCATATTAGTTGGGAAAGTGGGGTGTAAAATTTTTCACTTTTAATACTGAGACAAGAGATTGTTATTCTAAACATCATCAATAAAAATTCTTTTTATTCACGTAAACGTTTCACTCTCAATTAATCCTCACCTCATGTTTTATAAGATTCCAACCATATTAAAAATAAATGTGAGACTCCAACCTCATCAATAACATGATACAAATAAGGTAATTAATTGCATCTTAATTTCCTAGGGAATATAGAAAAAACACCTTCTTAAGGAAATCCAAAAATTATATCATAGTATCCTTATGAAAGTTTTGATATTCAATGCATCCTTCCTACATACAATCAACATGACCTAATATAGGATGAGTCATAGCATTGCTCTAACTCTTCTTTTAATATAATAATATTTAATACATCAAAACATGTTTCTCCATGAGTACTTCAACATTCATCTGTTATAATGGACACCACAACACACTATCATCATCTAAGGGTTAGCCTCCATTACCTTATTTCCCTCAATATTACCTTGTGAATGATCAAGTCTATGATCCAACATCCATGGCATCATGAATTATCTAGTAAAATGAACCTTCATTTTCAACCCATTCATGAAAAGGAGTGCTAGTAGGTAGAAGAAAGGATGTTACTTCTCCTTCACCAATTGAATGAAGTACATATTTCATAAGACCCGATCGTGCATGTAAAGGATTGATTGGAAAACAAGTCTCATGTATATTCACACTAACCACCAACACTTTAAAATATCCAATATAATTATTTTAACCATAATAATGCATAGTTCACAATAATATGTCTAAGCCACACTCCACCTATTGTACTTTCCATCAAACACCATTCAATTATCTCAATAACTTGAGACCACGGGGGGTTCACTCAGTGAACTTGTTACATAGCACCATCGTTTGTAGGATATTAAAGAATATCCCTAATTTCACTAAATATTGGAAAATGCATCCTAAAGTTGTATTGTGGAACCCCCTCCCAATATATATATCTAATTAAGAAAACCCCTAGTTTCACAAGATATTGTAGACATCCATTTTTATCAACCAATTTTTAAACCCCCTTTATATGATATTATCAAGTTGTAACAAACAGGAGCCCTAACGTGTCTTAGTATAAGCAAGCAAGATGCTAAATAAAATAATAGTATAATGCTAATAATGATCCCACCGGGATTGCAGGGATGATTGATGATCCCACGGGTTAAAATGTCATTTTTCTTGTAGTGAAGGGATGTGTTTGCATTGAACCATGGAGGCTATTATGATGATATTAATTGTATTTTTTTTAAATTAATAAATACGACAATTAACTATATAATAATTCAAGTGGACACAAAGAAAACCCATCTCCATGGAAACGAAGGGAATCCAAGGTAAGTTTTCTAGAAGGACTTTGCCATCTCCACTTGACCAAGTGCTCGAGGTAACAAGGAAGCCTACAAAACAACCATGCAACCATGCAAATCATGAAATGAGACCATTGGCTAACAAGTGATATACTATAACAACAATTTGCTAAATTATAACCACATGTTTTAACTACTTCACAAATTTATGTTATTCATAATGCTTAGTGAATCTCATTACCGTTTACCTAACACATGGCTTCATCAACAATTAGAATAATCAAAATTTTGATTCAAGATTATTTGACTCCAATTTAGTCAAAATAACATCTATGTTTATACTATGAAGATTATCATTTCTATTGCAACTTATGATTCCTTCATTATCCTAAATATTATATAAACCTGGTCGGTTTTACACCATCATTCCCATTCTTGCATTCTACTCTAAGTCATAGATAATTTAGGTCAATACCCAAGTTCTAATAGTAACATATTTGTTACTATATATACCCACATAAACTCGTTTACTAATAAATAATTATTGTAAGAAAATTCTTTTAAACTACAAAACCTCTCTATATAAGACAATGTCAATTTACTAATGAATAGTTTTCATAATATGTCAATTTATTAATGAATAGTTTTCATAATTATCTATTTACTCTTAAAAAACTTTAAAATACACTACAAAATGAATTCCACATTCTTAATATAAATTACATAAATAACTAATTAACAAACTTGACACCATATCAATATTTACTTTTAACAAATTAAATGATAAATGTGCTCCATACATATATATATATATGTATATATAAATAAAATAAATCCATGTTGTTACTTCTTAATTAATCTATTATAAAATTTAAATGTTTATAACAAAATTTCAAAATACTAACCTTTTCGCCGTAATGAGTTATTTAGAACGTGTTGGGAGGAGTAAATCAATACCGGTGATATAGTTTTTGGCACAATAGGTTCTTGGCTTTATAGGATCAAGATTATCGATTAGAGGATATTTTATATATGTACTAGTAGTATAATACGTGAATCCACATTGCCATTATCTACTGTCAAAATTGGGTAAGTTAACTAAAATCAGATAAAAGAATATAAATTGGTTCAAATTAACTGAAAAGTATAAAATAAAAGAATATAGATCCGTTCAGATTAACTGAAGGTATCAAAACTGGGCAAGTTAACTGAAATCAAATAAAAGAATATATATCGGTTCAAATTAACTAAAAGTATAAAATAAAAAAATATAGATAGGTTCAGATTAACTGAAGGTATACTATGCGATAATTGCACGTAGTTAGCTATTTGTTTATTTATACAAGTAATACTCATCCTTTAAAAAAACAAATTAATTAAAATTTCCTATATTCAATTTTTGATCTGAAAGGATGTCCCCAGACCTCATGAATCGATTTTAGAATTGTTCTTCAAAGACTGCGATTGACCCAATCCTTATCGGCGTTTTCAGTTCTCATTTTAGAATCGCATTCGGTCTATTTTACATCTCTGTGTTTTAAAGTCCTACGTGAACATTTTTTTAATTTAGCAAATTGTTGTTATAGTATATGATAGATAGTGGTAAACATGATATCCATTGGAACTCTTGTGGTATTCTACATTGTAGCAAATGCTCTTATATACCATCGTCATGTGAAGATTGGTGTGACAAAATCATTGGCAATAGTTCTTTTTCTATTGTTTTTTTCAGCAAGCGCCACTGGGTTTGCACTTTTCTAGCAGCTACAGGAAAACGGGTGGTGGGGTTTGGTCGCGTTTGGAACCATTTCAATTGCATTAACCGCTGGATTTCAGATTTGGGTGCCTGTTGTAAATCATCCCAAAGATTGGGGAGTCCCTCTAATGCCATGGTTCCCTGCAGCTTCTATATTTCTCAACGTTTTCTTATTGAGTAGTCTGGATAAAAAATCCTATGAAAGATTCGGCATATGGTCTCTGATAGCCATCGTATTTTATGTTTTCTACGGCGTGCATTCTAGCCATGATGCCGAGGAAAGAATATCACAGCAACAGGTAAATGGACAATTAGAAATAGTACAAGCTCTTCAGACCAAGGGGATTGAATCAACCAGAGCAGTTGGAAGTCATCTTAAAATAGAAATAATACAACTGCAATAGCCATGGTGCATGTCTGTAACTGAAACCTAGGAATGGAAGCGACAACTGAGAAAAAAAACTCTTTACAGTTTTTTTACTATCAACCTTCCTATAAAGGGCAAGGCACAAAGAGAACTGAGTGTGCCACAATTTATGCTCCATGCTAATGAGTCCAAGGTTGAGATGGAAGATGGAAGTTCATATATATAGGATGTGTGATAGAATATACAAATCGATTTGCATATACAAATCATGTGAAGTTCTCCCAAGAGGTGCCTCTAGGGTAGGGAGAGGCTATGGCAAATTTCCCACATGTGAACTGGCCATGAGGGGATAGGAGGCCATGATCTGACGCTTGAAATATGCACAAAGGTTCACGGGCATCCAAGTCCCAAGTGTGATCTGAATCGAGCCACAGAGAACTCACATATGTAGGTTTATGAAGATTTGGAAGGCTACTTGTGAATATTTGAGGGTCGCTACTTTGTATGAGGAGGGGACACAGTGATATGATAGATTCTTTCCTTTCTTCAAGGATCTACTTCTCTTTCATTCCGCTTGAGAAAAAACAAAATCCCCTGTTTTTTATGGAAGAGTAAAGTAGACAGAAATCCCTCTCTATTTCTCTTTGTTTTCTCTTAATTTTTACACTATATTTTGAATCAAAATGACTTTTAACAGCTATCACACACCACATTCAAACCCAACAAAATAGACCCAAAAAAAACAAATTTATGACATTTAATGTTTCAACCTGTTTCAGTTTGAGCAAAATCTATTTTTGGGGGGATATACAATCTAAATTCGAAGTTATGACTATTGTGAATGCAGAGAGAGGAAGCAAAGGGGCATCCCCAAGTGGAAATACATGCAACAACTAAAAAAAATAACAGAGTATCTCAATATAAGCATTAACTGAGTTTATAATGAATTCATATGGAAAAAACTTAAGTATTCCACTCACCAGGGGTTTAAGTTTCCACTTGATGAAAAAGGTCAACTTTAGACACTGTATATCCAAACCAAAGAAATTACTATGGCTGGTCAACACCTCTACGAACCCCTGTATATTTCATTTCAAACAATGACTAACTAGTGGAGAAATTTATGAACAAAATAGATATTAAATATATATATGTATAAATTACGAGATTTAGTCAATCATACCAGAGACTGGATAACCGCTCCATTAGAGAAGCAATGAACCAAACACGTATGAATCCAAAAAATTGCATTTTCCCCTTGTTATTAGAAAACGATTATACAAATGGAGACAAACTTGTAAACCTAAGTTGGCATTGTCCTCATACCAGAGATGGCGCCATCACTACAATGAACCTCGTAGAGAAAATGCTGAACCTCGTAGAGAAAAGGTTGAAGGGAAGAACAAAGGGCGCTTAACCAAATGAAAAGAAGCTTGCATAACAAGCATAGTGTTGAAACCGAGGTCTTAATGACGTTGTACTCCTTGATAACAGATGGCGAGTCATGAATTACATATGGCTCAAGAGTACAAGGCTCCATTAATAATTTTATGTCCATCCAAATTATTTTCCTCTATGGTGTAATCGGTGTAATCAATGTGGAAGGCTATGCCATATTATAGCCTTAGCGCCAAACCATGGTGGTAAAAATGCATGGCGCTTACCTATTTAAGTGTGATAATACTAAGTTTCCATGAGGGCCTTTAGTCCTGCCACCTGAGTATCATTAATGTACACAATCAATTAGTAACCTATATTGGCATTATTATGCAAGGATAACATAATGGGTTTTGTACCTTATAATTCATGTAGACATAATGTATAATGTGTATGGAATCTCAAAATTAAAGTGTGGTCAAAGTCCTATAATAATATTATAAATAACTTCTAATCATAGAATAAATATTAATAAGTGTTTAATACTCTAATTGATGTCCACACTACGATTTCTTAAGGATTGATGGATCCCTTATAAGACATAGCATTGGAATATGTATGGACAATTAAAAATTAGGATATCACTAAAGAAAAATCCTATTAATCATCTAAAACGAGTTAAAGACCAAATTAACTATTTAAGATCCAACATACGTTTATTTGGGTGTGCCTAGTTAATGTTAGTGTAAGTCTACAATTTCATGTTTTTACTTATTTGAAGAAACGAAACAAGATCTAATTTATTACATGTGAATATATATACAAATATATGATGCACAATTCACAAAAAGTATCCAAATACAGAGTTACCTTAAATTAAAAAAAAAATGTGCAATATGGGGTTGTTACAATCAGCATAGATCCATCTTAACTCTAGCTCTACAAAGTGCCGAGACGGATCAAATCCCTTGATTTGCAAACATTTCTTGAAGGTTAGCACTCTAAAAGGGTTGTACTCGTGAAGGGATTTGATCCCTCTGGGTGCTTGGTAGAACCAGAGTTAAGATGAATCTATAATGGTTAAGGAAAATATTATATTTATTTTCTCTATATATATTAATATAAATATTTTCATTCTAATTTTCTATTAATTATATTTCATAATTGTGCTGAAGAATACAACTAATAAAGATATTATATTTTTAATCATAATATTATTATTTTTTCTTAATCTTCTAAATTTTGAACAATTATGTTTGTCACTTCAAAAACAACATTGAAATCTATACTTCCACTTTTAATGAAATAAATTTCTATTTTATTATATAGGAATTCATGAAATAATGAAACCTAGACTAAACTAATGCCACAATTAATATAATAATGTAAACCTGCATAAATATGCGAAACATTGTTATCACACAATTCACACTATTATTAATTAAATTTTCATATATATATTCTTAAATTTTTACTCATATATTTCATCGCATTAAAAGATTGTCATATTAGAAAATGTCATGACACAATTAGTGAAGAGGACTCTGAAATCTTTACAATTTAAGTATTTTTATGTTGGAATTAGATAAATTCATATATTTCATCGCATTAAAATATTGTCATATTAGAAATTGTCATGATGCAATCAGTGAAGAGCACTAAAATGTTAAGTATTTTTATTTTGGAATTAGATAAAAATATTCCATGTCAATGAACCTTTTAAATGACAGAAATATATTACCTTATCAATATTACATGAAATGAGAGCTATTATTAATTGTTTCCTCGAACTCCTATCTAAAATGATATTATCATTACAATTTCAAACATAGCCGCCATGATCATTGCCTCAGATCTAGAGTTTTTACTTGAATTGTTTGATTCATGTTGTTCTTGCTATCACAATGCCATGCCATTTTCCAAGCTAGATAAGGACTATCCAAAATTTTCAACGGCTTGTGTATATTTACCACGAATCTACGAATGAGCTATCTTGTATTTTTTTTTTTAAGAGTCAACGTGTGCCACGTCAACATGACAACCATGACACATCTCACTCACTTGGGTTGTAGAAAGCGCCTCTTTGGTGCAATAATTGAATATCATCAACAAGGCTCATAAAATTTTCATTTTTCGTAATAAGAAGTAAAAAATATTCCTTATCCAACCAAACATGATTAGATTTAAAAGGAAATGGAGGTTTTATATCCTCGTTTTCTAGTTGTATAAGAATAATTAGATGATCATATAATCCATTGTTTCCTACCCAATAGTTGTATCTTTCAACCTCCCCCACCAATTTTTCTACCATTAAGAATATATCCATCATCTTAGAGATGCTTGTTCTTCCATGTTAGCACAGAAACTAGCATCTTAATATTGAATTCCTAAAATCAATGATAACTTATGGACACCTAAGAGAAAGAGCATTGTCACCACACCTAACATTTTTTGTCTCTTTAGACTATCCCTTCTCTAGATCAAAGGTGGAGACCCTAGGGTATGATTACTAGAGTTTAACAATGGAGTACATGGTGAAATCAAGAGTAACTAAATAGAAAAGCAAAGTGTTTTGGTTTTTGTAAATATAAGAGTCATGAAGGAATTGGAGACTAGTGTTTTATACAATGGGAAAATGGGGTCAACCAAGGATTGCATGAGGATTTCTTTAGGAATATTAGAAAGGGACAAGGTCACAATGCACAAACTTAGATGCTCTCTAGTGGATGGGATGATTTTAGAGATCACACGAAAGAAAATTTCTAGAGCAAAAAAAATTCAAATGGACTCAAGGAGGAAAGCTACATTGAAATGCATCATAAAACACATGATTTCTAGACACAAAATATGCACCTAAACTACACTTCTAATTGATAAAAAACACGTAAAAGATAGAAATACTAATCCTTCATTACATCAATTCCATTAACAATTTGAAGACCCATTAACAAACCAAACACATGAGCAACATGAAAACCCTTCAATAGAGCACTAGCACGAACCATCATATATCCTAATTGAGTATCCCTTGTCCATCAAACTCACTACAGCATTCCCTTGTCCCCTGATTTTCCATCTGCCTCCCCTCCATTGCTTCTACACAAAATGTAATAAAATATACCCTAAATATTTGTATTTCCATATAAGATAATTAAGCCCCCTTGGCCCCTTAATATAGGGCAATATATTTTATCATTTTCGTATCATAGTTTATTCCCCAATATGAATGGACGTGATAGTATATTGCCTACCAACTGAACCCCCCATGCTTGAGACCCTCCTGTCACACTCATCAAACCATAAGTACACATTGTATTGTATCATGATATCCAATGTATCATAAATAAATATCGATGTTAAGTTACACATCTATCTAGATTGCATCTTATAAATTAATCACTTAATGCTAGTCATAAATGACATAAAAGGCATTAACTATAACATCACACCTTTTCATATAGTGATCTCACCTATCCATATAGAGTGATTTCATTCAATTAATTTGGTTTTATATGTCTACTCATAAATGGGGCATTACACAAAAACTAATTTGGGCCATGGCTTCTAAAACCTATGAAGGTTGCTTATTTCCCTTATTGAGCTCTACCGCTATATCTACTTCCAGTGTGAGTAAATTATTGTTTTCTTGTGAAATAGGTTCATTCTCCATGTTGGATGACATGTATTCTCTTTTCTTCTATAGGTAGATATAAATCTGCTCTTATGTATTTTTTATATTTCCTTATTTGTACAAAAGGTAACTCTAGTTGTCATTTTAGCATTGTATGGACAATGGGAAGTGTCCACAATTTCAATAGGCCCTAAATGTTGTAACTTACATCTCTCACACCATATGTAATGTTCCCAATTTTACCAATTAAAAAAAAAATTATGTACTTACAAAGCTATAATATTAATGTCGACATATTCCTATCTTAGACATTGCGATTTTTTGGCGGACTTTATGCATTTAATATTATATCTCTCTAATTATAACTCCATACAACTAGGTGAATTACAACACAACCTTACTTAGCATAGCCTTCATCCTTCTAATGGAAACCTTATTTTATCTGGGAATAGGAAGGGCTCACTTGAGTATACCATGATTAGCATGGTATGTATTTGTGGCCACTGGATGCGGGTCCTTAAAATATCCCCTTCATCGGCACACTCAAACATCTATACAAAGAAAATAAATCTTCACCAAAGGTTCTACCCATGCCTGACCTTCGGGGTCATACACATTGTAGTGTTCAACCCTTTTCGTGTTCAACCCTTTTCATTAATCAGATTGTTGTCATGCTAAGGTTCACAAGTATTAGGGTTCTTGGTATGAAACAGTTAAGTGGGGGAACATAGTTGTGACACCATTTTCATTTATTATCATGCTCATATCACATTCATGTTGTGAATTCTTTGCCATTGATGCATAGACAAGATTTTGAACATTGTATCGGGCCTTTAATTGTCATGTGGGGTCATTAACTTGCTAGTGTGTTTAATGTGATCTAATTCTTAGAATACTACACAACCTCTAGCCATGTATCCCATGGATAATAGTGAAAAGGAGGTTCATTAATGTGTGACAATCCCCAAGGCATCCCAGAGATGACCTATATCCTCTAACTTAAATAACTGCATCTTACACATTCCCACATTCTGTGACTGAGATTCATTTCCATCTACATCAACATTTATCATTGGATCCCTATACTTCCATGTTGATTCTCCTCTCGAAATGGAATTGAAAACTCTTCTTAGCTCTTACATCGACCCCTCATCGTACCAAAATGTTAACTAATAATGAAATGGATCATTTACTACTGATGTAACTCTTCTTGACCTCTATAAGGGTTTTGTCTTGGTTGGGGTTATGTTGTTTATGTAATAATATTCTCGTGTACTTTGGTTCTCCCTTTTCCTTGGCTCTAGTTCACCCACACAGGTTGTTCTCGATTGATGTTAGGGTATGGATCTTGCACTGTAATGTCCCTAAAAATAGTAAAAATTTAAAAAAAATCTGTTACTATAATAAACTATTTAAGAGGTGATGATTTGTAAATTAACTTCAGCACTGATAAGAACATACTACACCGGTACTTATTTGCGACATTGGAAGGGTCTCGGTTTCCTAAGTATCATGGTATTACTGGTTGTTATTCCTACAGCTTTGCAGAAACTATGTAATGAGTAGAAACGTAATTCTGTCGCAAGTGTACAAATATTACAGTAACTTAATAAAAATTTCCTTCTTATTGTTTTAAGAATTTGTGTGCATATTTATGAAAGTCTAGCTGATAATTCAGGTGAGATGGAACCCTATTGGTGACGGTTGAGGCCCATGATGAGATGCTTGGTCTTTCAAGGGGGAAAATATCCCGGCAGAGCTGCCAAGAGGTAGGGTGTAAGAAATGGAAACTTCTGACTTACTTAGCGAGTTTTGCTAATGCATTCAATTTGTACTTGGTTTGCAGGTGTACCTACGAAGGCATCTACCTAGGTTGCTTACTTCACATTTCTAGCAATCACTTAAGCCTAAAGTGTGTGATGTTTGAAGGTTGGCACCTTAAAAGCCTTGATGGAGTTTGCAATACTTGTTGAACTTAGCATACTTGTTGGCACTATGTAATACTTGTGGTCTTTGCAATACTTGTTGCGTTTACAATACTTGTTGATCAAGAATGACTCTACTACTATAGAGATCAGGGTTAATATCGAAATATTTGGGGTTGGTGGTAGAATTAAATGCAGCTGTATGATGTCACATGGCCAACGTTGCCAGGTATGCAGAGGGTTTTTCCTTGGGTTCTACACCAACGACTATTCATTTTCATGGTTCACTTGCCCTTGTTTGTTGTTGGATGCATTTGAGGGTTTCGTTCCCTGACCTGAGCTTGGCTCATGGTGAGCGCACCATATGGGGCTTTATATGTAGGGATGGAGACTGAATAAGAAGGTAATATTCATCCCTGTTTTGTGCTACGTTTCCTGCTATATTTTAAATAGAGTTTGATAATGATATCAAGGTTTGACTTCGTATTTGTTCATTTGTTTTGCAGGTAATTGTTGGCATTTCTCTTCTACGTGGCTACTATTTGATGGCCAGTACTCGACTTTGATGGTGTTGCATATGGTAAGTTCAAAGTTCACCATCCCTTATCCCCTCCTCTTTCCTATGTGGAGTGGTATTGTTTGTATTTGCTATGGGGAACTTTGTGAACCCGGTTTGGGTTTACTGCAACAAGTTTTGGGTTCATGGAGGTCGTCGTTGGCTGGACCATTGTGAAATGTATCTACTGGTTTTAATGGGAACGACATGGCCCTGGAGGGTTTTAGTGTAAGGTTTGGCCATTCGGTTCAATATTGAACTTTGCAGAAGCTGTTTGTAATAATGCCCAATATAAACCTGGGGTTTACATGTCTCTGTATTTCGTTTTGAAAGGACCCCGGACCTGTGAAATAGAGGAAATGGCCTTCTAAATAATTCTATAAATGATTCACACTTTGTCTAGTCTCTGTGTTTTCTTATGGGTAAGAGTAGCAGTGTTGGTTTGCTTTCTATGTTTGCTATTGTTGCTTTTGTTCTGAAGGTCGTCGGTTGAGTATTTTATAATGGACAACCATGGTTTTGTCATGACCTGCATTTATTATGAGATGAGGTTGACTCTGTCTGAGGAATAGGGAAGTGTTGGCCTCTGCATTTTCTATAATACTTTGAACCTATAATAAAGAAATATGAAGATAACTAGTCTCTACGTTTTCTCTATGTGAATTAATAGTTAAGAGTTTAGGTCTTCCATGTGGCTATCGTTGCTCTATCTGTTGAATGGGTTTGAAAATATTAGAAGTAAATAGCTGTTAGAACAAGGATATGTTGGTAGGAGAAGCATAACCCTTGTCTGGTCTTCTTCATGCCCGTGGGGTTTCACTTTCGTTCTTCTTGCTACATTTTCTAGTAATTGCTTTAAATCAAAGAAAAAGGATTGACGTAGGAAAGTAGAGGGATTCGATCCCTTTCCTTGCGTTTATGTTTAATGAATGGTTGTAAGTGTTTTCTAAATGGTAACGAAAATGATTGGTTGAATGTGTAATTGCTTATGTGTAAAAATACTATGCTATTTGGCTACTTTTAAGATAGCATGGTCTTCCTGGAAATGTTAGTGAGATTCAATCTCTTGACTTTTATTTCGATGGACTAAAAGTAATATAGTTTATTGATATGGAATGCAATTGTTTGGTAGTGGGATTCGATCCATGAGAAAATATCTGTTGTTGTTTTTGATATAGTAGTTGGTTGTTTGGTTGAATTCGTAACTATGGGTTGAGGGTTTTCTTTGATATTTGAAAAGGTTGAAACTCCTGTACAATACGTTCTCACTACTGTAATGTTTTTGATAGGATTTTGGGAAGAATAATATGAAATTACAATTTCTATTTAAAAGAAAATATCTCTAACATGACAGTGTTTATTTTCCTAAATTTTATATGGATCACAGAATTAAAAACAAAACATAATTAAAAGTATAGAAGTAAATCTAAATTCATAACAATGATGAGTAGAGAAGAACTCTGTTATCCAAATTTATAAAGAAAAGATATCTAGGTTTTCAGATGCACAGATGTCTAGCACAAGCTAGCTTGGCTAGACCTGCTAGATGTCTTGCTGGATGTAAATCATAAATTCTAAGTCTAAGCAGCCCTAGCTACATGATTTTACTCCTATCGGTAATCTACATTTAGAACAATTTTAGGATACAAACAAAATAGCGTTGGGATAGAAAATCTATATTAATCACTTAACTTATATTATAACTTTGAAATGGAGGATCAAGAATTCGTACCTAGACACCTTGTGACTTTCTCCTCTCCAGTAGTAGCCTGCACACTCAAACAATAATTAGTGTAGAACTTCTGAACTTTAGTTGACCTATTAGAATGATTCCTTAGCTGGATAACTTTGGGGCTACCATGTTCCTCGCAACCATGACCCTTATACCATTCCTGGTTCTAACTGGATCCCCTCGAGCTTGGTTCCAACATGCAATGAGAGATAGAGGGCCTAGGTTCACTGCTGGTTTAGATCTGGAATTATTATGTGAGACTCCTTCAGTTTCTTGGAGCATAAAACTTCTCTCTGATTACCATAAGAGAATGATAATGAAAAGAATGATCCACCACTCTTGGGATCTGCCCTCTTTATGTAGGGGAGTCCTGAATTCTCTGACTCTTGAAATAATTAGTTTCTTTAAATCTAATAATATAATATTTAAAATATATATTATTTAATAAATATCTAGTCCTTTTGAACTAAGACTTTTAAATTGTTTTAACTATAAGTGATTTTAATTTCAACTTTCCATAATAATAATAACACTAATTATGATAATAATATTTCTAACCTAGGTATTAATACATTATTAATACTATTTAGTAATGTAGCTTCCGAGTAAGTATTAATACTTTATTAATTACTATTTAATAATGTGGCAGCCCACTATTCATAAACTATATGCAATAAATATATTTTATAAATAAATAATAACAATATTATTATTAAAGTTTTTAATAATAATATTTAGCCTTGAGGCCTTTAAGCATTTTGTTCAAACAAGACTATTCTTAGTCAATCTATACTTTAGGTTATGGCAATTATCTATTATTTAATTATATATCTTTACATGATATTTCTTTTAAACATTAAGGATATCGTCCAATTCTTTGGACGGTCTTTCGGTAAGGTTGGATAGGCACCTCTAGTCTCTCTCTTGCATGTCGGATTCCCTCGTTTAACATGGAAGTTCCCGCAGTATTTGATGATAGATAAAAGATGAATCATTTAATAAAATTAAATAAATGTGATGAAAGTAAAAGTGCTATTGAGATTCTTTCAGACTCAACACTTTGATATTTAGTAACCCCGAGTGCTATTCAGATCCTTTTAACTCAACACTTTCACATGGGCATTATGCTAGTGCAATTCCAGAGCTTCCTGCTCAGCACTAGTGCTAGAATTTGGTTGTGAGGCACATCTAGAATATTCAACTAGCCTCGGATCCGGTATTCACTTATCAAGCTTGGACTGCTCGAGGGCTTATGCCCAACAGTCAATGTACCTCGGGGCTTACTCCCAGTACATAAACATTCCTCTAGGTACATCGGGGATTATGCCCAGTACGTAGGTCATTTGTGTGTTTCTAAGTCCATGCTCAACACGCCACATATGGCATTCATGTAAAGATCATAGTTCTGCACAGCATATTAGGGTTTGTACCCATATCAAATCTAAAGAACATCATCAAAACATTAGGGTGTCCTCTCCCAGTATACACTCAATAAAGAAGTCAGTCAGGGTCCATGCCCGATATGTCAATATATAAAAGAATAAATCATAGGTGCTAGGGCTCATGCCCAATACTCAAAATAAAACGTATGTGCTGGGGCCATGGCCCAATATAACAACAAAAATAGTTAGTCCAAAATTCGTGATATTACATGCACATTCCCTTTGTGTCTCTGCAAGCCTTCTACCATCCCTTCCCCTTCATTGTTGTACTATTGTTTGGAAAATGCATGGGTTGTTGCTTGTGATATTTTTTGTATTCATGCTTTTTCTTACTACCTATCTAATGATGGGTCCTCTACACCTTTGTGAGGAATCCATTAGGTTGGATTGATCTTCTCCTCTACATCTGACTCGAGGATGATGGAACAATGCTTATGGTGTTGTTGAATGTTGTTTTTCTTTAAGATCAACCAATCGAACTCAGTGTCATATGACCTCCTTTCGAGGTTCTAAGTTGATTTTCACCCACTTACAAGTTCTCTTTACTTAGACAACTCTCTTACCAAATTTTAGCGATGATAAACCTCTCCATAACTTTTTGAAAAGAAAATATGAGTTTTTCCAATTCCAAGTAATTCAGGTTCCTATGGTATCTGGATAGTATTGACAATCCTAAATATGCTCTATGTGATACTTGTTCTTTCTTGTTACTTCCCATCATCTAAATATCCAACAATGGTTCGCCGTTTCCTCCAATGTGTTGTAATGCTTAATGGTGGTATTTCATTAGATTAAGGCATTACAATGCTCAAACTATTTGTAAAAGTTACCTTTGTACTAACACGTTGGTTTTAGTCCTCGGCTCTAGTCCTTTTGTAAATATATATAAATATTTCAATTGATTCAATGTACCATGAATGTCTAGGAAAATGTATTGGGTCTGTTATCCATTGCCTGGTAAAAAGTATTAACTTCGGGGTCAAAACCATACAACTTTACCAATAATTGTTTGGATAATTTATCTCATATTTAGTTTAGACTTTAGTTATTCAAATTTATGCATCTTTGGAGTTTTTTCCTTGACCCTTAACAACTACCTTGGTAAATAAAATTTATGTATGTTCTTATTCTTAGAGGTTATTTGCCTCGACCTATAGCTAAATAGGGTTCAAAACATGGATTATTTGTAAACATTTTACTTTGGTTGTTTCTCTAAGCATTATATGCTCAGTTCTTTTCTCATTTATTCCTATCAAAGATTTAGTTTTAAAAAAATCCCTAAATCCTAATAAGGTCATGACATTGTTAGGGTTATTATGGCAATTTGATGCACTACATTTTGACTAATTTTAATTCCATCTCCATTTCATCACTTCATACAATGACAAATATTTGGGATGATGCTTTGACAGGTTATTATAAATATTTGTAAGTGAATTGATTTAGAGTTTTATTAGAATGTTTGGTTAAGTATTTTATTAACTCTATTCTACATTTTGATTAGACTCTCTCTATAAGTCTATGTGATGCTAGGTTTTGGACTCTATGCGCAATTATATGTGAGATGTTATATGTATTATGTTGGGTTGAATGTTTTCATGGAGAAAGAATTACACATAATATTAGCATTTGATTCTATATTAGAGTTAATGGATATTTGCTCTAAAACTTGTTAACATTAATTTCCATAGTTAACCCAAGGTGCTAACTAAAACTCTTAACAAAAAGCATTTAAATATTAATAAGGAAATCAATAGAATTAAAGTCTTAGTTCATAACATTATGATATGGCATTCCTAGATCCATTAGTCATGCTCACACAAACTCAAAATGCTCGTAATATAACAAAACATAATATGAGGGCGTAGCATGTAGGACTTGATATGATTAAGTAATCTATGTGCTAAGTGTTAGCACCAGAATTGTGCTAGGCCTTAGAGGAAATATTTCGCAAAGGGAGAAGGAGTATTCAGAGACCCAGTCTTCCAGGTCATTCGGGGGATTGAAGGTAGGAAAATAGGCCGACAGTAGACAGAGTTATAAGGGAACGAAACAGAGTTAGTGACCCCCAAAGATCCATGGCCTTGAGTCTTTGGCGTAAGAAACTAAATATGAATATTGCAAAAGCAGAGAAGTTGTTAACTTGTGGGAAAAGTCCGCAGCAAATCAACAATGGAGAACAGTGGAAACCTAGATCTACAGTGAGGAAAGGGTAGCGCAAATCCTACATATGCGGAGAAATGTCGCGTTCAAGATCACCGCGAGTGGGTTAAACGTCACGCTTTTTGCAATGGCTCAGATATATCAGGAATGGATCAAGCATCCAGGATAGTGGTGATTATTTTTATTGCCCACAAGTTAACCAAGCCCAAAATCACAGCGGTTGGCAGATACATTCCATCCAACAGTAAATTTGGAGCTATATGTGACAAAATGGGAAGCCACAAAAGCAGAAAAGTTGTGGTCCTAATTCGATCAGCAGTTCCCACACGAGAAAGGGATGTATCCTCCATAGATAAATGATGGACACATGGGATAAGCCACCTCAACGCCATCAGGGGTCCTCTCTGTATGATCCGAAATGCACGGTTGAACGTGCATTACATCATTCCTATCCTCAGTCATCATGGTAAATCATTTGGAAGGTCGAAGTTAGAGAATCATGACATCATAATTCGCATGGTTACGCTGTTGCTATTGGTCATTATAAGCCTAACTCTCTGAGCTTGTAGCTTACGTCAAATTCCAAAGGGTGGTGAGTTCATCTATTTGGTTATTGTTGCAGGCAGTATCAAAGAAATGGAGAAAGAGCGAGGGACCGAGATAGTATTTGCACTAGAACATGTGTTGTCCGAGATAGTGGAGGAGTATACTCTCCCACCTCTTATGTTTTCCTCCCAAGTGGAGGATTATACTCTCCCACCTCTTATGGCTTCCGACCAAGTGAAGGACGGTTCTACCAGAGAGTCAGAAGAGCCTGAGACACAACATGGGTGTTGGAATTTGCTGCAACAAGAAGGAGGAACAGCCTACGAGGAAGAGGATCAGAAAATCCCCTCTGATGAAGATATAATCCAGGACTGGATCCTCCCTACCAAAGAACTGACTCATGTTTCCCCACCCAAGGAAACCCGAACAGATGTTCTCTCCGATGTGGGTGATTTCCTCAATTGGTATGATCAAGTGAGAGCTCAGAAATAGGGTGGCGGCACTCTTACGTCCTTTGCATCCCACTATCCAGCAAGTAATTTTTCTTGGCTATAGAAATATACTCCTGGTTTGCAAGTTTTGAAGAGACTCAGATGGCTTGAAAACCCATTTTTGGAAAAGACAGTTTGGAAAATGGCAGATTAAAGGCTCGAAGACGTCAGTTAAGGGAATGGAGATTGATGGAAGCTGCAAAGCTGGAGCTGTCAATTTTCTATTTTGCTTTTGTTAAAGAAGTTAGTTCTATAGTAAAATAGGCCAGTGAATGTAATAAAGCGGTTAGGCCTATACCGCCTGTGTTTGTTTTTAAGTTGTAATGGTGAAATGCCTTAGTTAGCTGGCAAGTAATTACAACTGTTTTTTATTCAAAAGAGAGTCGAGCCGAGAGCTCCAAGGGCCTCTATAAATTCATTGTAATTAAATACAGAAGGGTTGAAAAATCTTGTTGAAAAAGTTTATGGGAATTTTTTGTGTATTGTTTTGCAAGACATTTTGAGCTATATTTTGAATAAAGATTTGCAAAGTTGAGCCAATGTTTTCAGGGATTCTTGTGTAACTGGTCTTGTAGTATGTTCTTTCTTTTTCTATGTGAATTGTGTATTTCCAATCTGTAACATTCTTTCATACTTGGTGCAGTGTGATAGCTAAGCAGAATTCATAGAAATTATGCTCTACTTATCTTTTTCCAAGTATTCCACCATTACTTCTCTGCTAAAATTGATATATGATTCATCGTTGTATGCCTTATGTCAGTGGATTGTTTCCTTCTCTTCTGTTTCACCAATAAAAATCAGTTTGACTATGAGCTGTTTACTATCTCGCCCCTGTGTTAATGCATTTGTGAAGCATTTGTAAATGAATTTTTAGAGTTTGTTTGAATGTGACTCCATTGCCCAAATAGAGATTCATATGTTTCAGCCAAGCTACATTAAACCATTTTGTTTTCCAACAGAAA
Organism: Larix kaempferi; assembly: GCA_027924585.1. NCBI lineage: Eukaryota > Viridiplantae > Streptophyta > Pinopsida > Pinales > Pinaceae > Larix > Larix kaempferi. The sequence goes on along the minus strand of BSBM01001429.1, from coordinate 2,027,911 downwards.
TCTGATCTTCTGTATTGTTGTAATTGAACATCTTGAATGATGAATGCTGGTGTATGTTTTCATTGTTGACACCTTTGATTATTATAGTCTTTCATAGATCTGTAGAGAGAGCCCTCTCAGACTCTACTGGGTCAATAGCTTAAGTCTAAAGATTGGTTAGTGGTTACCCTAGTTTGCCCTCTCCCACAATCTAGGGGGTCATTTTGGGTGTTAACAAATTGACGACGTTGCCGAGGAAAGCAATCGCCGTACTGTACCTGGAAGAACGACAAAGAATTATGAAGATTCAAAGAGAAGAGAGATCCCTGCGGGCAAATAGAGATTTCAAAATTTCTAGACGGTTGTGCAATTTTTCCCTGGCGATTCCACTTGTGAAGATCAATGTTCAAGAAAGACTCCACTGGATAATATCGGTGAGCCAAGTTCATTTCTAAAGGAATCTCAAGCAAAGGGAATCCTGGCCTCAAGAAAGATCCACACGGGAGGTAATCCTATTTCCGAAATTCTGTTAAGTGTGGAAAATCCAAAAATATTACTTAGACATAAGACCGGAAAGGATAAAGATACTTCTTATAATATTAAGAAAATTGGGTTTAAAGGAGAACTCCCTATTCTTCAAGAATTGGCTATAGAGATAGATATTGGAAAACCCTTCCCAAGATCAAGATCGGAGTCTTATTTAAACCTAGGGGAAGAAGGTCTGAATGCCCCTGAATCCTACTTGTTAGACCCTGTTTGGCTTCAGTTGCAGCATATTATCAAAGCTGAAAAAGCTATATCCAGTTCTTAGATCCCCAAAACCCATAGCACAATCCCCATTAGTAATTCTGCCCAGAATATCCATTCCCAAGCTCAAAATCCACTTAGACCCATGGATTCCAGATTCGCACCATTGGTCCTGCCAGCCCCTTTGCATGACCTCCCTCAAAACTATGCCCAGAGAATTGTCTCTTATGATGGAGAAGGAGGTTTTTCTTCCAAACAATATGTAGACAGGTTTGAATATTTTATTGATTTGGAGGAAGTAGACCATGATGATGTTAAGATGAGGTTATTTGCTCAGAGTCTATTTGGAGAACCCAAGAAGTGGTTCAGATAATTGCTGAATGCTTCTATAAATGATTATGCAGCCTTTAAGACCCTGTTCTTAGAGAGATGGGAGATGATAGGAAGCCCCGCCCTGGTCTTGTCCCAGTATAACCATCTGAAGAGGGGAGGTTTTTAATCAGTTCATGAGTTTTCTGCTAGATTTATGAAAGCCTATAATTCTATTCCAGGTAACCTAAATCCCTCGGTAGGTGCTACAAAGCTCCACTATGCAAATGCCTTTGATGGAGATTTCTCATGCACATTAAGAGAGAGGAAATCTGCCACCCTGCCCGCTATGCTGAAAAATGCCATGGAGGTAGAAGCCAACATGATGGCCTCCGGGAAAATAAAGGGTAAAACAAAAGCAGATAAAAAAAATCAGGAAACCCAAGCCTCTACCTCCTCGTCTTCTAGTGATGCCAAGTTTGATACTATGATGAAAACTATGGAAACGTTGATGGATAGGTTGGCCATGGAAAATAAACCTCCTAGAGAGAAGCCTAAAAATCAAATAAGAAATCCTCACTTTAGAAGGCCACCCCCTCCAAGAAATCCAAGAAATCAAGAAGACCACCAAATGATGCCTCCCTTCCCTGAAAATTTGATAGACGAGGAAGGATCTGAGGAGCCTGTTGGAGACCAGATCCATCTTTTTGACATCCTAGATCATGAAGTACATTTAACCCATAGGGAACATGAATTTTTCAATAAGGGGAATGCTAGTAAGGTTGCTAAATTTGATTCTGAGCAGTACCAAATGGGTTACATGAATGATGTGGATGATATTCAAAGGAAGATGAAGTCAAGGAGCAGGGAAATACCAATTAGTGATGGGAAGGCCACCCATATTAACCCCCCTAAGACTCAGTAGAATATGGAGAAACTAAAAGAAAAACAGCTCGAGGTTGCTACACAAAAATCCTCAGGAGATAAGGGGCAACATTTTAAAGAAGGTAAATAGCCAGAAGTCACTGAAGCAGTGAAGTCAGCTTCGGCATTCAGTTTGAAGGCCAAACTGTCTAAGGTAAGGATCTCTATCCCCTTAAATGAGCTGTTAAGAAACAATGAATATAGGGAAGAGATAAATAACCTGGTGAAAGGATAGGCAGAAAGTGCACAGGACATGTTGGAAGTGACAGATGATGCCCCCACTATAATATTTGGTTCCAAGCTGGAAGAGCTAGATGATGAAGAAGTACCTCCCTTTTATTTGAGTTTGAATATCCATGGTAAATTATTACACAATGCCCTGATAGATTCTGGAGCTTCACATAATTTCATGCTGAAATCGGTGGTGGACCAGTTGGGATTGGAAGTCACCAGACCCTACAAGGACCTATATTCTTTTGATTCCGGAAAGGTACCATGTTTGGGTTTAATTAAATATGTAGTAGTAACCCTTGCCCGAATCCCCGCGAAGAGCGTGATGATGGACATAGTTGCGGTGGATTTTCCTCCTAAGTTCAGGATGCTGTTATCAAGGTCTTGGGTAAAAAAGTTGAAAGCGACCATGCAAATGGACTTGTCTTACACCACTATACCAGTTTTTGGAAGCAATAGGAAGTTGTACATAGAGAAAAGAATGGATTATGTGGTCAGCAATGACGACAAACCTGAAAATCACCCCATATTTGCTATAGACACGGACGTAGGCTCCTCTATCTTTTTCAATGATGGTCCACATACTAATCCTATGCCCCCATTCTTCCCCGAAGTCGAGGAAGACAAGTAGTTTTCCGCAAGGCATGAGGCCTCAGAGAGGCAGAAAAATGAGGAAGGACTGTGGAAAATGTATTTTGATGGATCACTAAGTAAGAATGGCGCTAGTGCTGGAGTTTGGATCATACCTCCCGATCAAGAGTCCAGAGCCTTATCATACAAGATAACTTTTGAATGTACTAACAATGTGGCTAAGTAAGAATCTTTACTCTTGGGACTAAGAGCTTTGAAAGACTTGGGAGCGAAAAGGATACATGTTTTCGGAGATTCAGAATTGGTAGTTAGTCAAGTAAATGACAGCTATCAGGCAAAACACCTGAGGATGAGGGCTTATAGAAATGAAGTCTGGGACATGTTCGGGAATATTTTCACCGAACACAAGATCTGGGTGATCCTGATATTTGAAAATCAGGTGACAGACTCTTTGGCCGCAACGGCTGGTGGTTTTAAAACTCCTCTATTCTCTCAAGAAAAATACAAGGTAGAGGTGGTGAATAGGCCTTCTATTCCAGACAACTCTAAATATTGGCAGGTATTTGAAGATGATTTACAAATTAAAAGATTTTTGGAACTATCTGATGAGTTTGCCAATGTTCAGATTGATGCTAAAAATGAGAATGTAGGAGGATTTTTAGACCAAGATCAATGAGAGGAAGAAGAAAAAGAAAACAGACAGTGGAAAAACATGTTCGGTGGAAAGGACGTCGTTCAATTGAAAAGTAATCATATCCCCAAAGGATTGATACCCCTGGAGAGGTTGTTTGACTAGAATGATGTGGCAAAAAACCCGAAGTTTAAACTCCCCAAAGAGGCGGTAGAAGACTAGAATTTGGGCACTAAAGAAGAGCCTCGGATGGTAAACTTGTCTAGAAGCTACCTGCTGAAAAGAAGAAGCGATATGTAGAGTTGATGAAGAAATATGCCGCTGCGTTTGCATGGAGTTATGAAGAACTGAAGGAATATAATACCTCAATAATACAACACTCTATCCCAATCAAATCAGGAGAGAAACCCTTCAAGCGAAAGTTGAGAAGGATAAACCCTAAGCTGGTGCCTGTGATAGAAAAAGAGATTAGAAGATTATTTAATGCAAAAATCATTGTCACTTTGAGATTATCTCAATGGATAGCAAATTTGGTTCCTGTAAGGAAGAAGAATGGTGAAATTAGAATCTGTATAGATTTCAGGAACATGAACAGAGCTTCATTAAAGGATAATTACCCCCTGCCTAAAATGGAGCATATATTACAAAAGGTAGTAGGGGCAGAAAGGATCTATACTATGGACGGTTTCTCCGGATACAATCAAATCAAGGTCTTCCCTGAAGACTAAGAGAAGACCACTTTTACCACTCCTTGGGGTACTTTCATGTATGTTAAGATTCCTTTTGGGCTGATGAATGTAGGGGCTACCTTCCAGCGGGCGATGGATATAGCATTCGCTGAAGAGAAGGACAAGTTTGTGGTGGTCTACATGGATGACATAACAGTGTATTCAAAATCTGTTGAAGAGAACCTGAAGCATTTGGAAGAGGTTTTTAAGAAGTGTATAAAATATGGTATCTCCCTTAATCCTAAGAAATCACATTTTGCTTTAGAAGAAGCTAAGCTCTTAGGTCATATTATTTCCAAGGGAGGTATCAAGATCAATCCTGAGAGTGTTAGTGCCATCCAGAAAGTTGGAGAGACAAGAAGCAAAAAAGAGGTGCAATCTTTCATCGGACAAGTGGGTGTTTTGCGGAGGTTCATTCCGAGTTTTGCAGAAATTATGGCGAGTATTACTAATATGTTAAGAAAGAAAAATCAGGTTAAATGGACTAAGGAAGCAAGAGATTCATTTAAGGGAATCAAGAATGCCATCACCCAAGCCCCAGTACTAGCCAATCCATATTTTTCAAAGATTTTTTGATTTTTTCCTATGCTTTTGAGCACACCGTGGCAGGGGTACTATTACAAAAAAATGCCCAAAACGCTGAACAACCAATTTCCTTTTTCAGTAGTGTACTAAGTGATGGAGAATTGAAATACAATATCATGGAAAAGAAAGCCTATGCCTTAATCAAGTCACTAAAAGATTTCAAGGTTTATATCCTCCATTCACACATCATTGCTCATGTCCCAAACAACACTGCGAAGGGTATCCTCACCCAAGCAGCCCCTGAAGGAAGAAGGGCCAAATGGATTGATGTATTTTTAGAATACGACTTGGAGATAAAACCCACCAAACTCATAAAGGGGCAAGGGATAGCAAAATTAATGACCGAGGCCAATTGTGACTCTCTACAGTTGAACTTCTTACAAGGTTATTCAGATTAGTTGGATGTAGAGGTGCAGGTAAGGCCATAATTATCTGCGTCCCCATGGTACGCTGACATTGTGTATTTAGTAAAAAATTTACAAGCCCCCCTAGGGTTAAGCAAAAGCAGGGCCAGAACTGTGAAGCTAAACGCTGCGAAGTACTATATTGTCAATCAATTCCTATACTGGAAGGACCTTGGAGGTGTGCTACTAAACGGCTTGCTTGAGGAAGAGACTAAACACACGAAGGAAGAGTTTCACAAGGGAGACTGCGGTGGACATCATTCCTAGAAGGTGACAGTAAACAAAATCCTAAGGGATGGATTCTATTGGCCTACTATATTTTCAGATGTATATAAAGTAACTATTGCTTGTCACCAATGTCAGATATTTGAAGGAAAAAGAAAGGTTGTTTCACTACCCCTCCACCTTGTCATAGTGGAAGCACCTTTCCAGCAGTGGGGCTTAGACTTTATTGGAGAAATAAATCCTAACTTGCCAGGGCAACACAGATGGATATTGAAAGCCACTGACTATTTCACTAACTGGATAGAATCCATACCAACTAAGAAGGAAACCGAAGATGTTATCATGAACTTCCTAGAAGAGAATATCCTATCAATATTTGGGTTCCCTAAAAGAATAGTGACAGACAATGCACCAGCATTTTGTTCTAAGAAGAGGATAAATTTCTGCCACAAGTATCATATCAGCCTGAATCATTTCACAGCATACTATCCCCAAGGAAATGGACTAGCAGAGTCATCCAACAAAAGTCTAGTAAGAATCATAAAGAAGTTGTTGGAGTACAATAAGAGAGCTTGGCACACAAAACTGAAGAATGCCCTATGGGCTGACAGAATAAGCACAAAGAGGGCCATTGGAATGTCCCCTTTCCAACTGGTGTATGGAGCCGAAGTGGTTTTTATAGCATCTCTAGGTTTTCCAGTCATGAGGTTGCTGCATGGGATAGAAGAATAACCAAACCACATGCAGAGAAGGATAAGACAGATTGTCAAGTTGAATGAATTAAGAAGCAGAGCCTATGACAAAGTATAGGGGCACTAAGAGAAGATAAAGAATGCTTTTGACAAGAAATCAAAGGAAGACCAATTTCAGATAAACGACCTGGTTCTGAAATGGGTTTCTCTGAGGGAAGATAAACATGGAAAATTTGACCATGTGTGGATGGGACCATATATTATTGCAGCAAACTGAGGAGAAAATTCTTTTATCCTGGAGCACCAAGATGGGTCCGCCTAGTCAGGAGGCCAAGTAAATGGAAGGTTTTCAAAGCATTACCTGTCTTAGAGAAATTAGGTAACTCATTTACCATAACCTATATATATTTTCATTTTTCTTCTAATAGTTGTTTTTTGAAGTTCTAATGGCAAACCTAAAAGACTTGAAGCCCGAAGTGAAGGCCCTAAGGTCTAGAAGGAGAGCCAGGTTCTATTGCTTTTTGCCTCTCATACGTTCAGCCTAGATATGAGACGGGTACACTGCCATCCTGAGCTTATAGGGTAATTTCTCAGCCCAAGGATTGGGAACCGCCCAATGGATTAGGCACTTGGTCTACGGTGTTCTTTGCTACCTCACAGGGAGGATAACATCCCCAGCTGGATCCAGTTGTTAGCACCATAATTGTGCTAGGCCTTAGAGGAAATATTTCTTAAAGGGAGAAGGACTATTCAGAGACCCAGTCTTCCAGGCCATTGGGGGGATTGAAGGTAGGAAAATAGGCCGATAGTAGACAGAGGTATAAGGGAATAACACAGATTTAGTCACCCCCAGAGATCCACATCCTTGAGTCTTTGGCGCAAGAAACTAAATATGAATATTGCAAAAGCGGAGAAGTTGTTAACCTCTGGAAAAATCTCGTAGCAAATCAACAGTAAAGAACAAAGGAAACCTAGATCTACGGTGAGGAAAGGGTAGCACAAATCCAACATACGCAGAGAAAAGTTGTGTTCAAGATCACCGCGAGTGGGTTAAACATCGCGCTTTTTGCAATGGCCTAGATATATCAAGAATGTATCAAGGGTCTAGGATAGTGGCGGTGATTTTTATCGCCCGCAAGTTAACCAAGCCCAAAATCGGCATGGTCGGCAGAGACATTCCATCCAACAGTAAATTTGGAACTATATGTGACAAAATGGGAAGCCACAAAAGAAAAAAAAGTTGTTGTCCTGATCCGATCAGAAATTTCCACACGAGAAAGGGACGTCTTCTACATAGATTAATTATGGCCACATGGGCTAATCCACCTCAAAACCATCAAGGGTCCTTTTTGTATGATCCAAAATGCATGGTCGAACGTGCATTACATTAGTACTATCCTTAGTCATCATGATAAATCATTTGGAAGGTCTAAGTCAGAGAATCATGACAACATAATTCGCATGGTGACATCGTCGCTATTGGTCATTATAAGCCTGACTCTCCAGTCCTGTAGCTTAGATCGAATTCCAAAGGGTGGTGAGTTCATCTAATTGGTTATTGTTGCAGGTAGTATCACCGAAATGGAGAAAGAGCGAGGGACCGAGATAGTATTTGCACCAGAACATGTGCTGTCCAGATAGTGGAGGAGTATACTCTCCCACCTCTTATGTTTTTTGCCCATGTAGCTAGGGTTTTCACCCTAGCTTGTGCAAATGAGAACCTACTAAGGAGACTGGACTCCTTAGTAGCAGTTCAATAAACAGTAAATTAAAATGCTAAAACAATGTAAATTCTAAACTAGCATGAGCATTAAAAAAGATAACAAAACATGGAATATAAATGGTTTTCTTTTGTATTAAAATTTTACCTCAAGTGTAGAGCTTGGTGAAGTTCTTGCAATGATCCAAGAGGGTTGCTCCAAACTCCAAATTTGCTCCTTCTCTTTCTCCAATGGTGGAAATGGGCCAAAAGGGACACTCAATGGTGAAAGTAGCTCAAGGGTAAGCTCGGGTTTCAAGAGTGATTTTGGCATAGTAAGGGTGTATTTGATTGTGGATATGAAATGAGGGGTCTCCATCACCTATTTATAGGTTTTTAGTGGTGGAGTGTTGGCCCATGGTTTTGGGAACCATATGGTTTAGGTGAGTTGTATAGGGTTTTTTCCTCATTTTTCCTCTTTTTCCTCCTTTTTTTATATTTTTTATTCCCTTTTTAGAGGGTTTTTGCTATTTTGGAGGAATTTTGGATAATTTTGGGGGGAAAAGGGGTTTTTTAGCCTTTTTGAGGCTTCTTTGATGGTTTTGTGGCCTTTTGGAGGATTTTTAATGGGATTTTAGGGTTCTGAAGGTAAATATGGTAGGAAATATGGACAAATGAGTCATGTAATGGGTAGATGAGGTAATGAGCACTTTTTGGGTGTTAACAGATTGCCTCCTGATGTGTGAGGGCAGGATCTCATAGTATGGCCGATAGACATCATAAGTCCTGTATGGTTTTCCTGGGGTGTGGAGAAGATAAGAAACAAACTGGAGCCAGGAACAATGGTCCCGAACAAACTGCAAAACTAAAAGTACATAACCTCCATAATGGATGAGGAATAATCTGATCATATGGACGAGGCAGATAATCTCATGCTCGTATCAAGATATAGAACAATAATAACAATGGGGTCCAAAATATGGGAACTTGAAACATTTACATGGCCTCAAATAAGGAATGAGGAAGAATCTCAATATATGGATGAGGTGGGCATACCCATGCTCGTATCAAGATACATAAAAAATAACAGTGAGGCCCGAAAAATGGGGACCTGTAAGATACATAGAGAACCACTGTGTACATCATAAGGGTCCAAATGGGACACAAATATGGGACATACTGCTAGGTTGACCATGTCTAAGCTGAAGAACTAATACACTGGAATAACAACAGTGCTGCTGAGTGGGGTGCCAGAGGAACCGATGAGCTGCTAGATCATAGTGACAAGGGGTCATACTCTCAATGGTACACTAAGCTAGAACTGAACTGGGTACTCAAGGAAGCATATAGCTGGATGGCTTCCGAATACAATCGCCAACGCAACCCGGACATCCACGGGAACATATAACTAGGTGTTCCGAAGTGACTCACCAATGTGCTAGAGTCGGGGGAGATCCGGGGTCATCGACCAATAATGGAATGGATATAAACCCTGCGCAATTCTCACCGATGCTATCAAGGTGTTGAAGTCGAGCATGTGAGAAACAACCACTCGGAGAGGCAATGATGACTCCTCTCAAAATGGTCCGTAGGCACTCACCACAGATGGTGATGGGTCCAAGGTGAAGGGGCCTCTAGGTCTATCCTATGGAATGGAGGAGCTGTCATCGACAGAGGGAGACCTGCAACTATCAAGGCAATGATGTTTCCTTGACAGGAGCGCGAGGTGGAGAAACGAAGTGTGAGAGTACTGATGGTGGTACTGACATACGGTGGGGGATAACTGGGAAAGTAGAGTGGGTGGACTCAAACTTCCTTTGTTCAGAGTACAATGGTGGGGATGATCGGGCAGCATATGAAACTCACTGATGGGAAAGGGATCATAGTTGTAATGGATCAAGGATAGTGACTGGGATGAGGGATACTCAAGCTGGTGTAACATGGCAGGAGACTACAGACTACTCTGAACAAAGGCGACCTGATTGGGGGTGTTGCCGAGATGATCGATCATAGTGCCAGGAGGCACAGGGGGACTTCTTCATCGGTTAAGGAACTAGAAGAAGTGTGTGTAAAATGATATTGTCGTGGGGATTCATACGAGCCCAAGACAGTTCATGCTCATGATTGATTTCAATTTTAAGGAGTCTGAAAGCGATAAGAAGACTCTGGAATAATGGAATGGTACTGTCGTGTGGATTTGTACAAGCCTAGGACAGTGCATGCTCGTGGTTGCTTTCAATTTTAGAGAGTCTGAAAGCGATAAGAAGAATCCAGGGGGTTGCTTTTTCATGTGTTAGTCTCCAAGGCCCAAAGAAGCATAAAAGGATGCAATGAAGAACTCTTCTAGCCGGTGTGACTAGAGTATTCCTTTTTCGTAATTAGTCTACCAGGTCCGAAAAAGGGGTAAACTTATACCAGATATACACCCTTTCAGGTACTTTAACGAGCATGAAAGGAAGCAAGATTGCTTGGCGATATTTTCATTGTTTTAGGAGTCAGAAAAGAGCTTAACAGAAACTCCCTAAGTGCCTTTTTCGTAAAGGACTTGTCCGGCCCAAAAAAGGGATAAAATTATATCGAACAAAAGGAATGGCGAGGCAAGGAGGAAGTGCTCAATCAAGGAACATTGATGATGAACAAGAACGGGGGTGGGGGGGAACACTGATGGGCCTCCTTGCGGGATAATGAATGGGGGAAAAATAACGAAATAGTTGCAGTATGACAGGAGTGAATGGATCATGTAAAAATGTGGAACAATCCGATGGCGGCCGATGTGGTGCACAAACTGAGGCAGCAAGGTGTCGGGACACAATGTTGAAATTGTACCAAGTGAGAGCGAGAAATGATCTCAAGCATCATCACAAGCTTGGAAAAATGAATCCGACGATATAAAAAGTGTCAAAAATGGATAACGACCGATGTGGCACGCACATCGAGGCGACGAGTGGTGTCTAAAAAATGCTCAAAAAATAAAGCGAAAGAACTATGAGAACAAGTGGACCATCATGACGGTCTCGTGTGGGTTCAAGCAGATTTGATATTTGCGACAACGCAAAAAAAATTGCCGGAGGTTGTTAAGGTGGTCGAATCGTTTTCGGGAACGAGCTGTAAGGTCATCAAGATAGACTAGCAGGATATGGACCAAGTCGTGAAAACAATAGGTCATGTCCCGTTGGAAGGTAGCGCCAACATTTTTGAGGCCAAAAGGCATGACGCGATAGGAAAAGGTGCCCTAAGGGGTGGTAAAGGCAGTTTTGTACTGATCCTCCTTACGGATCTGAATCTGGTTGTATCCAGAATAACCGTCCATGAAAGAGAGGACTTCATGCCCCGCACACGCATCGATGAGTTGGTCGATAAATGGCGTGGGGAAGTTGTCCTTGGAACAAGCGCGGTTTAAATCACGGAATTCAGTGCATAATCTAATGGTGCCTTGCTTTTTGTTAACGGGAATGGGGTTGGAAACCCAGGTGGTATAAGCAATAGGATAAATGAATCCTGCTTTGCGAAGTTTCTCAACCTCGGCTTTAACAGCGGGGAGCTTGGAAGGATGAATGGGGCGCTGTTTCTAATGAACGGGGGGTACATCAGGCCATGTGTCAATGTGGTGCTCTATAATGGCGGGGTCAAGACCAGGCATTTCGGTATAGGACCAGGCAAAGACATCACATAATTCTTGGAACAGTTTTTTGTATTCTCCAATCTCATGCTCACTGCAGGAGGCTCCTAAGGTAATGATTTCAAGAGCACCAGGTGGGTCAGAGATATCAATGTGGATGATGGGTGAGATATTGGCCATGTTACCTTTCTCAAAGGCATCAGGAGCAGGAATAGGATCCTTAAACCAGTCGACTTTAGTGGGAAAGAAATCTTTGGACTCAACCGCGAGTTGGGTAGCTGTGGTAGAGGAGGATTCTTCTGGGAGGAAATAGGAACGATGGTGCATGTCGCCCCAGGGATAATCCGGGCCAGTGAGAGCCTCTAGAATCTCCTCATCATTGTGGAAATTTTGAGTTGTCAAATCGGTTGACAAGGGAGTGGTAGTCAAAGAGATCATATAAATGGTATTAATCTCTCCGAATGGGGATGATACCGGGGGGTGGATCTCCTCAATTGTGGGGGGTGCCGTCTCAAGGTCCAAATTATTCATCTTGTAAAGAGCTGCTCTGTAATCTGGGAGATCGGTACAATGATGTGAGTAGTGGCCGTAAATACCGCATATGGCACAAGGGTGATTGGTATGCAATGATTTATCACGAGGCTTAGGGGTTGGGTCAAGTTCGAAAATCGGGATGTTGGGGTCATCGTCAAGCATTTGCATGTGTTCCTGTAATGCAGGTAACTGTGGACATTGATGAGTCAGATGGCCTAATTCATCACACAACGAGCATTTGGGGGGAGCACGAAACATGGGAGGGGGTTTAACTGCCTTGGGAGGGGGTACAACTTTGTATGGTTGTGGGCCTCTGCCCCTAGTGGGCTTGATAAGAGGAGAGGGATTCATAGATGACGAAGGGGTAGCAACCCCGAGAGGTGGTTGACTAGTAGTGACAATGGGTTGCACCGGTTGGAGGACGACATTTGGGGTCGGCGAGGGAACGAGAGGCGAAAGATACCACACGGGTAATCCTAAGGTTAACCCAGGGAGGCTGAGGGTAGCCATAACTGGGGCGCTTACTACTCCTAAGGGAGGGAGTAGGAAGGGGATTGTGTGGATGGGTGTTACACCAATGTGACTAGGTACCAATGGTGGTTTAGGTAACAAGGGTGGTTGATTGTTGGGTGTTTGTGTATTGTGGGAAAGAGTACAAAGGTCAGATACCTTGGCCGCGGGTGACGGGGGAGGAATGGATTGGAATGTGGAAGTCATCGACGGATCTGAGTAAATTCCAGGTCCCATAGAGGAAACAAACGAGGTAGCGGCACCACTAACAGGTTGTAAAACCATGGGGAGAACATTTTCGGGTGCAGCGGGGGAATTTGGATTGTAGTAGGTGAGTTGGTCGACCTTGACCACGCGTCCGTCATTGGGAAACATCATGGTATGAAAAATGATTGAGGCAACCGCCTGCATGGCATACATGTAGCTGTGGCCAAGTAAGAGGTTATATTCAAGTTGGGCATTGATGACCTCTATATCAATGAGAACGGTTTTACCAGCCAGCTGGACGGGGACGTTAGCTAATAGGCCTTGGGGTTGAGCCGAACTGCCGTCGTAAGCTCGCAACGTAGTGGTGGACTGCTGGAGAGTAGGGGATCCCAACTTTTGCTAAACGAATGTGGACATAACACATGTAGAGGCACCTTCATCGATAATGAACCGATGGATGCCAAGATTCAGAATGGAAATAGAAACTTGGAATGCTAAAGTGGAAGGCAGGTGTGGTTCGGACTGGTCCAAATCGAATGCCATCAGTTGTGAATCATTGGGATCAATAGCGCCAATGGCGGAGAGCAAAGTCTTGTGCTGTGAAGGACATTTTTTTAAGACTTCTAACGCAGACATGGATGCGGTAGATTGGGCTAAGTCATCTACAATGTTGTAATTTGACGCATCTTGAGCATTGGGGTTATTGTTGATACGACGAAGTGGGAAATGAGGTGCTTTAGAGGCACCATCCAGTGGAGCTGCAGGGATATGTAAATTTTGATCGGTGGGATGAGCGTTAGTGTTTTTGTCGGTGGGAGGGGCTTCAGAGGTGGATCCATATTGGTTCCGACAGGTTTGGAGGTTGACATCAGCGGACGACATCATCAACAAGTGGTGAGTACCTGAATCGAACATGGGTTGATTAGGAGCAGCATAAGTGATCTGTTATTGTGGTGGCACGTTGCCCTGAGGGGGAGCCAATGGCTGAGTGTTCACTACGCCTTGAGTTGGTAAGGGGTTTTGCAGTACCAAAGGTGGCTGCTGAGGGGGTGGGGGGTTGGGCGGCGCTTGAGGAGCTACATGCCCTTGGCGATGGGCATCATCAACCCAGAGTTGCCAAGCTTGCTCCAAATGTGGGAAAGGATGTGTGTAGTGGCCATAGACCCCGCAAATAGAACAAGGATGGTTTGTTCGTAAATTAGGATTTTTATCCTGCTTGGGTGGCCGATCAGGGTTTTGGTTGGCAGGTGCCATGTTATTGTTGTCTGGGGGATTAGGAGGTTGACCACCTTGGTCTGGAGGAGGGTTGTTCCCACGGTTACAAAGTTTGCCACGGTTTTGCTGGCCCTGTTGGCGCGGGTTGTTTTGGTTTTGCTGCGGATTCTGTTGGGCGTAAACTTGCCCTTGGGAAGCAGGTGGGTTCTGGGGTTGTGCAGGTGCGGGAGCAGGCTGCGATGGATAATAAGTAGGTGGAGGATGCATAGGTGTTGAACCTTGGGGGGGTTGCTGATACGTCTGCGAAGCGGGTTGTGGGTTTGCCGCAGGGGCTGCCTGTGGCAGATAATAAGCAGGTTGGGCTTGCGAGGACACAGGAGCTGAGGTAGCCTATGGATGGTAATATGGCTGAGGTGCGACTGGGGGAGAATAAGCGAGGGGTGGATGTCCAAAGCACTGAGGTGGACATCAGGGTCCATGAGAATGGTGGTGATGTGTCATAGGAGCATACGAATTGGTTGCTCCGGATTGAGACGTAGCCCACCAAAGGTCGGAGCCAGGGCTAGGATGTGCTATGGAAAAGGGTTTGGGATGCGAGGTAACGCAGCCAATGATGTCATCTACAGCATGGGATGCCCCCGGTGCATTGTGTTGGGAGGAATTGCCGCGAGGGGCGTCAGTTATGATGGTATAAAGGTAACCCGACTCGACGTATATGAGGTCAAATTGCTGGGCTTTGAGGATGGCCTCTTCTTCGGACTGGGGTCGTTCGGATGCCACATCCTTGGCAATGACAGGAAGGAGGGATTTTAGAAACCAATCTAAGAAGATACGGTCATCTAACTTGATTTTGCAGAGGCTGCGGCGTCGATGCCACTCATGAATGTGGTCGGTGATGTGGGTAGCCGTGTTCTGTTTGCAAGACAGTAGGATCTCAACTCCCGCGTCATAGCGGAAAGGCAACTGAAAGAACTGCAGGAAGGGCGAGGCAAGGGAAGTAAAGGTAGCGTGGGTCCCATGGGGTTGCTCGATGTACCACTTAGCTGCAGAGCCAGTGAAGTTGCGCTGTAACATACAGAGGCAGACAAAGTCATCCACTATGGAGTTGGAGGAACACCATAGATGGAAGGACATAATATGGTTCTGGGGGTCCTCACCTGCCTTTCCCTCAAACTTAGGGATGTCAGAGGGGAGCTTGGTGGGCATGTGAGGCCATGCAGGGTCATGTCTAATGGGATCATTAGTCAGTCTAGCCAGGTCAGGAAGGTTGAGGCTAGCCATGAATGGCAAATTAATAGAAGGATGTGACATACTAGTGGGTGTGACCAAATTGGGGCCAATTCCCCCAAGTGTAGGGGCAGGGTTTGGGAGGTTTCCCCCAAGTGTAGGGACGAACGTGGTATGGGACAATTCTACACCGCCAAGAGTAGTGTGAGTCATTAATGGAGTGGGAATAGGTATTCCAGCTCCTGGAATGGGTGCAGTGATCGGCATGATAGAGGTGGGTCCCATCAAGGGCATACCCAAAGCAGGTGTGGTAGCTAGTGTGGTGGGGGATGCTCCACCAATGGTCCCTACAAAGAAAGGGGTGGAAGTCACGGCAGCCATGGGGCTAGTTGGTGCAGTGTAAATGGGGTTCTCGGACTCTGCCTCAGAATCAGAGGTAAAATAGGGGGCGTCTAGCTCAGGCGACGGAGATCTATGCCGTTGACGAGTGGAGTCAAGTGACAAGGCTCGAGATCTATGATGAGTGGTATCAAGTGATGAAGATCTATGTCTATGACAGGTGGTGTCAAGTGAACCGTGCTGCGGGGGCTCACCCCGAAGGTGCCAAGAATGTCTCGGGGACTCAATGGTGACAAATGGTGTCAAATATCTGGGGGTTGTGTTGAGTGAAAAATAGCTCAAAAATCCTAATGCAACTGAGTGTGCAGAAGGAGAGCTCAAAAAATATGGCACTCAGGCCAACAACCAATTCAAAACACCTACTGTAATAGTGTTGCTACAATAAGTGGAGTATCAACAAAAATGGTCCAACAAGCTGCAGGTTTCCTAAAAAATGAAAATAGTGGACTCACTAGACCAAAAGGAGGTAAGGGAGCATGCAAACACCTAACTAAATAGTATTCTGACTCAACTAGACATATCCTCTGCAAGGTGATGAAATCGAAGTCAGACAATATGGATAGGAGAGCCAAGTGGCTAAACATATCCCCCTACCGAGAGGGACACCGGGTAGTCAATCCTAGAAGAAAGGAAACTAAGATACCCCGTTCATGACACGTCCAGAAAAGGTGAATCTGTCGTTTGGTCCTTTTACTGTAGTACCCCCATACAGAGATACCCCGAGAACTGTGAAAGGTATCCCTTCGGTTACTGAATGGATTGCGGTATTCCACTCAGGCCTCCAGAACCAGTCTGGCGACTTCAACCCTCCTAGGGGAGAGGCCCTCTGATAAACTGGTTGTGACCATGCGAAAAAATACTAGGGGATTTTGGTTCCCTAATGGACAACAACTATGTCTCAAGTGTAAGAAACTGAGGCGTGTTATTTGGATGCCTATCCCCCCGATCCTACCTAGCTACACAAATTCTTATGTGTTCCACAAGTGGAGTTAGAATGTTGGTTGTGTTAAGTAATTTTTTAAGGCTCACTTGAATTAGGTGACAAAGTGTGTGCGTGTGAGATGATGAACCCAAGTAAAAGTGCCACAAGGGGGGCAAATTTCTAACTAACAACAACAAGACAGAATGTAAACTTTGAAATGCAAAATTTTCTCTTTTTCAAATTTCAAAAAATGATTCTGTAAATGGAACATAAATAAAACTGCAAAAAATGTTGTAGGGAAGTATGGTTGCAGGTAGGACAAATGGCTGTGCAGGTGTAGAAAATAGTGCAGCAAAGTGCTGGGTTCAAAACAGGGAAAAAGGTGCAGAAAGCAGACCGCGGGTCTGTGGAAAATACCGGTGGTTGGACCGCAGGAAACAAAGAAACAATCGCGGATGGGCTGCGATTTTTTGGCCGAGAGAGGCAGTCAGACCGCAGGAAATAGGTAAAAAGCCACAGACGGGTTGCAGGAAAATGGATGAAAGCCGCAGGCAGGATGCAGGAAAAAGGCCGACAGACGCAGGAAGGTTGCAACAAAAGGGCTGAAAGCCGCGGTCGAGACACGGGAAAAGGGCTGACAAACGCAGGCGGGTTGTAGAAAACTGGTTGAAAGCCGTAGGCGGGACGCCGAAAAATTTGTAACAGCCATAGTCGGATCGTAACAAACAAGCTAATTAGCCACGGTCGGATCGCAGGTAACAGACTTGAATCCACCGGTAGGTCACCGGAAACAGTCTGAGAGCCGTGGTCAGGTCGCAGATAAATGCTTGAAAGACGCGGTCGGAACGCAACTATGGGGGTAAAAGATGCGGTTTATGGCAGCCGAAAGCGACAGCCGAAAGAAAAATATTTAAAAACTATAACCAGAAATTCAAACCAAGGGGAGTCGCCAAAACTGTAGCTAGGGTTTTCACCCTAGCTTGTGCAAATGAGCACCTACTAAGGAGAATGGACTCCTAAGTAGCAGTTCAATAAACAGTAAATTAAAGTGCTAAAACAATGTAAATTCTAAACTAGCATGAGCATTAAGAAAGATAACAAAACATGGAATATAAATGGTTTTCTTTTGTATTAAAATTTTACCTCAAGTGTAGAGCTTGGTGAAGTTCTTGCAATGATCCAAGAGGGTTGCTCCAAACTCCAACTTTGCTCCTTCTCTTCTCCAATGGTGGAAATGGGCCAAAAGGGGCACTCAATGGTGAAAGTAGCTCAAGGGTGAGCTAGGGTTTCAAGAGTGATTTTGGCAGAGTAAGGGTGTATTTGATTGTGGATATGAAATGAGGGGTCTCCATCACCTATTTATAGGTTTTTAGTGGTGGAGTGCTGGCCCATGGTTTTGGGAACCATATGGTTTAGGTCAGCTGTATAGGGTTTTTTCCTCCTTTTTCCTCTTTTTCCTCCCTTTTTTATATTTTTTATTCCCTTTTTAGAGGGTTTTTTCTATTTTTGAGGAATTTTGGATAATTTTGGGGAAAAAGGGGTTTTTTGGCCTTTTTGAGGCTTCTTTGATGGTTTTGTGGCCTTTTGGGGGCTTTTTAGACCTTTTGGAGACTTTTTAATGGGATTTTAGGGTTCTGAAGGTAAATATGGTAGGAAATATGGACAAATGAGTCATGTAATGTGTAGATGAGGTAGTGAGCACTTTTTGGGTGTTAACATCCCAAGTGGAGGATTATACTCTCCCACCTCTTATGCCTTCCGACCAAGTGAAGGACGGTTCTACCAGAGAGTCGGAAGAGCCCGAGACACAACTAGGGTGTTGGAATTTGCTGCAACAAGAAGGAGGAACAACCTACGAGGAAGATGAGCAGAAAATCCCCTCTAATGAAGATATAATCCATGACTAGATCCTCCCTGCCGAAGAAGTTTCTCATGTTTCCCCATCCAAGGAAATCCGAACAAATGTTCTCTCCGATGTGGGTGATTTCCTCAATTGGTATGATCAAGTGAGCTCAGAAATAGGGTGGCAGCACTCTTATGGCCTTTGCATCCCACTATCCGACAAGTCAGTTTTCTTGGCTATACAAATATACTTCTTGTTTCCAAGTTTTGAAGAGACTCACATGGCCTGAAAACCCATTTTTGGAAAAGACAGCATGGAAAATGGTAGATTAAAGGCTCGGAGATGTCAGTTAAGGGAATGGTGAGCGATGGAGGCCACAAAGCTGGAGCTATCAATTTTCTGTTTTGTTTTTGCTAAAGTATTTTGTTCTATAGTAAAATAGGCTGGTGAATATAATAAAGTGGTTAGGCCTATACCACCTGTGTTTGTTTTTAAGTTGTAACGGCAAAATGCCTTAGTTAGCTGTCAAGTAATTACAATTGTTTTCTGTTCAGAAGAGAGCCGAGTCTAGAGATCCAAGGGCCTCTATAAATTCATTGTAATTAAAGACAGAAGGGTTGAAAAATTTTATGGGCATTTTTTGTGTATTGTTCTGCAAGACATTTTGAGCTATATTTTGAATAAACATTTGCAGAGCTGCGCCGATGTTTTCAGGGATTCTTGTGTAACTAGTCTTGTAGTATGTTCTTTCTTTTTCTATGTGAATTGCGTATCTCTCATTGTTAATTCCAGTCTGTAACATTCTTTCATACTTGGTGCAGTGTGATAGTTAAGTAGAATTCATAGAAATTATGCTCTACTTATCTTTTTCTGAGTATTCCACCATTACTTCTCTGCTAAAATTGATATAGGATTCATCATTGTATGCCTTATGTCAGTGGATTGTTTCCTTCTCTTATGTTTCACCAATAAAAATCACTTTGACTACGAGCTATTTACTATCTCGCCCCGGTGTTAATACATTTGTGAAGCATTTGTAAATGAATTTTCAAAGTTTGTTTGAATGTGACTCCTTTCCCAAATAGAGATTCATATGTTTCATCCAAGCTACGTTAAACCATTTTGTTTTCCAATAGAAATCTGATCTTCTGTATTGTTGTAATTGAATATCTTGAATGATGAATGCTAGTGTATGTTTTCATTGTTGGCACCTTTGATTATTTCAGTCTTTCATAGATCCGTAGAGAGAGCCCTCTCAGACTAAGCTAGGTCAGTAGCTTAATTCTAAATATTGGTTAGTGGTTACCCCAGTTTTCCCTCTCCTACAACCTAGGGCGTCATTTTGGGTGTTAACACTAAGACTAAATACAAATTTGTTTTCATGAACTATTAGGAATTAAAGAAATATAATCATAAATTTTTACAACAAATAGTACAACATATTAATAAAAAATAGGGGAAGATGCTACTATAAATTTTATTGAAAACTAAATAATTTACAAGGCTAATAAATTACACAACAAAAGATCATATAGTAACAATACATAGATGGTCTACAATTTTTTTTGGAATAGTAGTTTAGATGGTCAGGTACCTCCCATCCTTAGACATTTAACAACCAATCTTACCTTCTGAAGTCACCCCCAATAATGTACTATTTATCCATAGGGATAAACATGCTCCTCTTTCGATTTCAAAACCTCTATCCATTATCATAGAGGTTGCCTAATACTATTCCAATGCTCACACAACACTCCTTCCCATGCATATCAAGTAGCATCCTTCCTCTGGCATATTGCTCATATATATATTTGTTTATTTTCCTAAGCCTTACAAAGGCCTCCCCCTCTCCTTGGGAATATCATAGCCTTGGATTCACCCATATATTTTTCAATCTTAGTTCAAGATGTTTTCCTCCTGTCACTTATTTCCATTTCCATTGGTTAGTAGGTTTGTGTTCTCCACACATGGAGTCATCATATTCAACTCTATTCATGGAAATTCCAATAGGGACTTTTGGACAAGTGCAAAGAACCTTCTTGCACACTTTCGAGTTTTATCATAACAATATTTATATTCAAAAGTATAATATGAATTTTAAACAAGGAAATAATAACTCAACCTGGGGATATTACACTTACCATCTTCACTCAATGAAACTTACAGTATTATTAGTAAAAGAAATCAAATGCAAAAACTATATGTAAAATGATTTGTTTAAAAATTAGTTCAAAGAAAATAGTCAACACTATGTTCAGTGCTAAATAAAAAACAATTTTTTTGTACAACGATATACTACAAAATTTTCAATTTCTATAGCATTTATGCACCAACAATGCCAAAAATGTCAATCAATTCATGTCTAAATCCTGATACATTTTAATTATGAATGAGATTATAAACTTGTAAAATGCAAACAAAATATGTGCAAATTAGATAATTTGTAGTATGATTTAAACCTAATATGTTTATGGAAACTAAATCCTGGAAATGAATTTAACTATGGAAATCAATCTCTTCTAAACAAAAAGAAACAAAAACAAATCCATCATTAAATTATGTGTTACTATATCCACAAGTGTTTTAAATGAGGTTGTAGTTAAGTGTTCAATTACTAATATATGAAAAATTCTACAAAAAATATTTTTTTTGATATATAGGACATAAATCAATGAATGAAGATATATGAAATCAAATGTAGAAATGAAACACACGAAACTTCATAAATTAAAAGAAATCTTGATCAATTTGAAAAATTACCATCTACTTGAACAACATCATGCTACTTGGATCATTTTTTCACTAGGTTATCTCTTGACATGTGTTAGGCACATCTTCTTTCCATAAATTAATTCTTTAATAAAAGGAAAGCACACTTACATAAAATACACACACTTGCATGAAACAAAATAAATGGACGCCATGATCTATTTGGAGTGAGATCAATTCTCCCAATAACAAGGTACCAAATTAAACTAACATATCATAAAACTTAAATCAAATCAGGTTATTTGTAGAAGTAAAGAATGACCATCTGTATGAAAATAAATATCTAGAAGTTGTATTCACTCAATCATAATTTGGACATTTACTCCAAGTTTGCTCTCCTTGGAATGCAAAAAAAACTATTATTCATACATAAATTTATTTTGAAACTAAAAGAACAAATAATAAATGTATATCCACAAACCTTTGATGCAATTCAATAACTTGCTAAAAACTAACTAAAAATCAACTTATAAGTTATGTAAGATCTTTGATAACTAATCTTTCCAAAATCTCCATTATTCATTTCCATCATGATACTTGAATGGTTACCCCAAATTAAAATTTGACCCACTCACGTTCATGTAATAACTAGCTTAGTTCTCTAATCATCTTTTCTAACCCAATTTTCAAATATAAGTGAAATCATGTTATTTTTCTAACATTTCATCATAAACTCACTAAAAATAATAAAATAAATGAACTAGAAAATATTAGGCCTAATCCCACATATAAATATTAAAATGGAGTAAAAATAGGTTACTAGAAAGTGGATGAGGATTAAATTTCAAAGAAAAGAGATAAATTAAAAGATGGAAAAAGGATGTGAAAAGAAGTAAATACTTAGACAACACCTCTCTCTCTAATACCACAACCCATTATGCTCTTAATGGTTATCCAAATACTCATTTAGATCTCCACATGGGCCTCACTTAGCCATCACAACCATGGCACTTCTTCCAATTGTCATACCCGAAAAAAGGAAGGCATTTCCCTTCACGAATCCACAACTTTCTTTGGTAATTCAACCCTTACAGTGATTAAGAGTGTGTATAGTATGATTCAAACATGTTGTATGTTGTTGAAGAACCTCTTGTAGTGTTAATTCATGAATCAGAAGATCTATGAGTAGAAAAACACAATGGGTAAAAGTTCTTATCTTTCCCAACCTCTATGCTCTTCTACAACTATCTCATTTCCCTCAAATATGTAATTCTCCTTGCGAATTTAAATTTCTAGGTAATGCATAGTCTAATAATGGTAATCAACGACAATAAAAAAAATCTCTACATAGTGTAAATATCCATGAGGTTAATAAGAATGAGTTGTTGAATTTTCGTAATCAACAACAAGAAAAAAAAATCTCTATAGTGTAAATATCCATGAGGTTAATAAGAATGAGTGGTTGAACCCAAAGGATACCACAAAATGGTGAAAAGTCAATTAACATAAATTCTTACCATAGGAGAAATGCCTTATGAAAACTAATATAACTATCATATAATTACATTCACCCCATGCTCCATAGGAGAAATGCCTTATGAAAACTAATATAACTATCATATAATTACATTCACCCCATGCTCCATTTATATTAAATTTCAAAGGTGCAAGAAAACCACAATTAAAAGTGGAAATGAAAACATATATATACAAATAAGGCACTCAAGAGCCACTACAAAATAGTATAGTCTAATAAACATGAAAGAAAGTTCCATTAAGCTGTGCAATTATTGCATACCCGCAAAATCTTAGATAGAGACTTAAGACTACAATTACAATTCATTTTTTTATAAACAAAGAAATAATGTTACAACTAAAATTTTGATAAACAAAGAATTAATACTCTAATTATATCCCACAAAATTCAAGGAATGAATTGATAAATCTAGCCGACTTGGAAATCAAGTCTACTATTTTGGATTTCTATGTGTATAGCTAAAGGGTACTAGAGGGATCAAGGAATAATATAAGATTTGATGATAATTCAAGTTTACTATCTATGAATGCTATATCTATAGAGAAAGAGAACCACTAGAATCAAGGAATAATAAAAGGCTCAATGAGAATCAAGTCTACTATTTAGGAATGCTATATATATAATTGAAGGATAACAAAGAATAATAAAATAACAAATCATAAACGAGTAGAAACACTAACATTTGTAATAACATGGTAAATCCTACCACTCCCCCAAGAAAATGATTGAATTACTATTCAAATCATGCACATCAATCAAAACTATTTCATAGATAAGTACATGAAATCTGGTAATACATTTTTTTTGTACATCACAAAAGTAACATTCTACATCAATAAACCAAATACTATCTCTGTGATTATCTCAATGCAACAGAATTCAAATACCTTAGTTCTTGCTAGTCCAAGCACCATCCCTCGTATATCAATAACTTCCCTAAGAAACAAAAATAGTAACACCACAAAAATAACACATAGTAGAGTTGATAGAAGTATTTGTAATATTGATCAAAATTTAAAAAATTGAAATTACATTGCAAAAGTTGCTCCAAGATCTTTAGAAAATGTTTCAACTAGACAAACCATAGTTCTTGATGTTCAAGGTCAACCATAGTACTCAAAGAAGTTAATGCATCCAAACAATGAAAAATATGAACTAAAAGTTTCTAAAGAAATTCTAGACCACAACAAGGAAAAACACCTAGGCATAGGCACATAAAAATATATATGTTGTTTGTCCACCTCCCTGCACTATTATCTCTATCATTCAAATGGCCATTGATTTTCACACCTAACATCGTCCTCCTCTTCACGAGTATAATCATTATTGATGTTGAAACTTTTCCTTATTTCTTCAGTGGTCTTCCCCCTCATCATATTTCCCACAGTCTCACTTGTCAAATCTAAAATATTTTTTATGTTGAGATAATCTGCTACTTGCACAAACCAAAAATATTAATAAGGAAAATTTTTCCATAAATATACACTAATATCTATAAATTGGACAAGAAAACACATATGCACAACATTACCAAACAAAGCTATTTGCACTACGATTGCATTACAGTTGCACTACAATTTTATTTAGAAGATCATCCCAAAAATGATCTAAGAAACAATATAATTGAAAACATAAAAAATAACCTTCAAATCTAATACAAAAATTCAAATGGGTCAAAGCATAGGGCTGGCTAGGAATCAAACTTATGCACTCTTGATTACACTCCAATAGCACATAGGGATTAGAGAAGATGTAGTGATACGTGAAACTCTAAATCACCCTACCCAAAAGGAACTCATAAAACTAATTACAAGGCAAGTTAATACTAAGATCCCTTTAATCCACCTCAATATGCCTGTCAAAGAAGATATGCAACAATACTTTCCACACCCTACAAATTGGTCACAAAAATCTCAAAACGGAAAGAGATATGACAAATTATGAAAACACTAAAAATTTGACACCCTAAAATACAAAAGACAAAAAGACAAAAACTTCAAAGTGATAGAAATCAACTCCAACAAAAACTATGGTAATTCATAAAAAAAAACAACCAAAAACATACAAAACTAAACAAAATAACTAAAAAGAAAAAAACAACTACCCAAAAGTATCTATCTAAACCCCTTAATCCTAACACCTACCAATACACACTTCACAATACCTCCTCAGAATGAGTTGCGGGAATTTTTAATAAGATTAATTATATGCCAGAAAATTCATTAAAAAATAATTCCAAAACCTTCCGGAGATTGGAAGTCAGAACACTTAAGAAAACGACACTCATATACCTAAACCCTGCAAACGGGTTCCCCAAAACCCCTAAAAACAGGTGCGCAAGGGCAAATCAAGGGAGATAAGGAGAAAGTAAAAAAAACCCTAAAAACGGGTGCGCAAGGGAAAATCAAGGAGATAAGGAGAAAGTCGAAGCCATAATTAAATGAGGCTTCTCAGAAAATACCAATCCACTGAATCTCTAATTTACTTGAGTTTCCTTATAGTACGAAACAATCCAATCCCTAACTATACCGGAACCATTATTAAATCGGGTTCTCTCACTCTGAAATAATACCTAACGATCAAATTTCCTCTAAGGCCAAACAAATGTTGGTTTTTAGACAAAATACCAGAATAAGGTCGGGTTTCAGATAGAATACCTAATAAGGTCGGGCACTGTGACAATACGTAATGATCAAATTCACAATTAAAAGAGGGTTTCTGACAGAATACCAGAATAAGGTCAAACAAAGTGGCTTGATTGACTTTAATGAATTCCTTATACCAAGTCTTGATTTTGTCGTCCGTAAGATTCTGAGCCTCGACATGGTACATGCAGTATTCGTCGATGACCTTAGAAAGCATCTTGCCAGAAACGTTAAGGAGAGGAATGGGGTTGACGGTGCCATTAATTTATGTTTTGTTTTAACTCTTGTAAATACAACCATAATATGGGGTTTTCTTATTTTATAAACTTTTACCCACTTACCTATTCATGATCCGCGGTTTTCTTACTTTATAAAAATTTACTCACTTACTTATTCATGATCCACCTCTTCCAGTGCTTAAGCTGATATTCAAAAGCATCATAGATCCATCTTAAAATGGGTTCTAGTAAGCCCCACACCATTGAGAGGTGAAAACTCTTTATGATCAAAGGAGTTACACATCTCCACTTACTTGACTAGAGAATGTGATTCTTCGAGGCAATCAATTATTAAAGAAGTTCACAATGGGCCCTCATGTGGGCCAAAATACATCAGCAAGTAATAAAAATTAACTATTGAAGAAGGGCAAGTGCAAGTGGGGTGTCTAATTTAACTTCATGGGAGGACAAGGATAACACCAGAAATAACTTATATAAAATCAACTTATAATATTAAGCATATTAAATTATTTTAAAACATTTACTCATAAATTAATATGTAAAGTAAGAAATGTTTGCATGAAATGATGAGATATATATTATCATCTTCATGTAAAGAAAATATAATTATAAAAAAATTTAAGATATTATAAGTTAAATAGGTTTAATATATTTGTTTTTACACTTAATCAAATATCCCATTTTTTAACTTGTGTGTTATTTATCAAGGTTGATGAAGAACTTTAACAAAGTATTTATCATGGCTTCTAATTTGAGAAATTTTATGATGTGGTCCATTTATAGTAACAAGTTTAAGTCATATTGGTCTTCATTGTACAAAAAATCAGTATTAATATGATTTTTGATGAAAATTTGTTATAGTAGGAATTTGTAAGTTTACCTTACATATTCATGATCCGCCTCTTCCATGACACAATATGGACATCATACTCCCCAAACGAGTCGGAATGCTTAAAGCCCATATTCAAAAGTAGCACAGAATCATCTTAAAAGGGGTTCTACTAAGCGTGAGAGGGTTGAGAGGTGCAAACCCTTTTTTTCTAGACTCGAAATGTTGAGGAAGTGTGTAATATTTTAATTTATTTAATTTTTGTAGTTTTATATATATCCCATTCAAAATATTTTAAATACTCATGTTATGTTTTAGACAGGTGTCAAATAAAGGATGAGCATGGAAGGAGTTACACATCTCCCCTTAATTGGATGTAGAATGTGCCTCTTCAACGTAATCAAGTATTGAAGAAGTTCACTATCCGCCCTCATGTGGGCCAAAATGCATAAGCAAGTAATAAAAATCAACTATTGAAGAAGGGAAAGTGCAAGTGGGGTGTCTAGTTAAACTTCATGGGAGAACATCATCTATCGTACATAAGAAGGATAACACGAGGAATAACTTATATAAAATTAACTTATAATAATAAGAATATTAACTTATTGTAAAACATTTACTCATAAATCAACATGTAAAGTAAGAAATGGTTGCATGACATGATGAGATATATATTCTAATCTTCATGTAAAGTAAATATTATTATTAAAAAAGTTAAGATATTATAAGTTAAGTATGTTTAATATATTTGTTTTTTGCACTTTTACACAAATATCCCATTTTTTAAATTGAGTTATTTATCAAGGTTGATGAATAACTCTAATGAAATATTTATCATGGCTTCATCGACGAATTTGACAAATTTTATGATGTGGTTCATTTATAGTAACAAGTTTGAGTCATATTGGTTTTCAATGTTCAAAAATTCAGTATTAATTTGAATTTTGATGAAAATTTGGTATAGTAGAAATATGTAAGTTTAGATTACATTTTTTTGTATTTGATATTGTACCTGAAGTATTTGATTCCCATCTACTCATTAAAAAAAGTACTAGTGAAACAAAACCCCTAAAATTTAAAAAAAATCTTGAAAAGACATCTATAGATATAAATTAATGACATAATTTTTAAGAAATGAATTATTTTTTTCTATTTTATTAGAAATTCTTGAGGATGAACTCTTCTAAAATATTGAACAAAATGCATATTTCTTAATTAAGAGATGTTTTCTTCTATATTAGATTCATATTGGGTTTTTTTAGTGATGTGGTTTTTCTCATATCAAATCATATTTTCCCAATGATTATGGGTTCAAAGGCTAGAATTTGTTTTACAAAAAGATGAACCAAAAAAATTCTTCTAGGTAGTGGCATAAGTGGTTATGAAGTGGTGGTTCATCAACAATAGTAAATTTAGTTTTCAAGGTTATCTTTTTTTATTGACTCATTAGCATTTATCCCTTAAAAAATTGGAAAATAAAAAAATAAATTTTTAGTTTCTTATTGATAGGCAAGAAAATTGTGAGTGTTTTAGCTTCTTGGCTCACTTGGATTTATTCTTTATAAGTATGTAATCCATTTCCTTTATAGATCATTGGCATTGTGACACTTCCAAACTAATGTGATACTTAAATTTTGAAATTATTTCGCACCTTGTGCTCTTGCAAAAATTGTATGGTTTCATTGACTTGGAATTTTACTAGCACACCAAGCGCTAAGAGTACAAAAAGTACTCAAAATACACCAAGTACTTCATAAAATCTTCCAATACAAGAATGTAGCACACCAAGTGCTAAGAATACACTGTTAGCATCCTTGTCCTACTTAGCATTATTTTATTTTTCCTAGTAGTTGATGATGTAATTTCCCCCCTACTGGTGTGCAAATGTTGTCTAGAACCCATTATCCACCTAATGCACCCTGCACGCATAATGTTAGGACCACGAGAGTGAGTTCCCTACATTTTAGGAGCCAACTCAGTGATATTTATTTTTCAGTACACCTAAGATAGCTAATTTTAAATACTCATGTTATGTTTTAGACAACTGTCAACTAAAGGATGATCACGCATAATGTTAGAACCACAAGAGTCATTTCCCTACATTTTAGGAGCCAACTCAGTGATATTTTTCAGTACACCTAAGATAGCTAATTTTAAATACTCATGTTATGTTTTAGACACCTGTCAACTAAAGGATGAGCATGGAAGGAGTTATACCTCTCCCCTTACTTGGCTGTAGAATGTGCCACTTCAACGTAATCAAGTATTGAAGAAGTTCATGATCTACCCTCATGTGGGCCAAAATGCATAACCAAGTAATAAAAATCAACTATTGAAGAAGGGAAAGTGCAAGTGGGGTGTATAGTTTAACTTAATGGGAGGACATCATCTATCGTACATATGAAGGATAACGGGAGCAATAAGTTATATAAAATTAACTTATAATAATAAGCATATTAACTTATTGTAAAACATTTACTCATAAATCAATATGTAAAGTAATAAATGGTTGCATGAAATGATGAGATATATATTATAATCTTCATGTAAAGAAAATATTATTATAAAATAATTTAAGGTCTTATAAGTTAAATATGTTAAATTTTTTTTTTTTCGCAGTTAATGAAATAGCCCATTTTTTAAATTGATTTATTTATCAAGGTTGATGAAGAACTTTAATGAAATATTTATCATGGATTCATCGACGAATTTGACAAATTTTATGATGTGGTCCATTTATAGTAACAAGTTTCAGTAATATTGGTCTTCATTGTAAAAAAATTCAGTATTAATTTGAATTTTGATGAAACTTTGGTATAGTAGGAATATGTAAGTTTAGATTACATTTTATTGTATTTGATATTGTACGTCAAGTATTTGATTCTTACAAAAAGATGAACCAAAAAATTTCTTCTACCTAGTGGCATAAGTGGTTATGAAGTGGTGGTTCCTCAACAATAGTAAAATTAGTATTCAAGGTTACCTTTTTTATTCACTCATTAGCATATATCCCTAAAAATTTTGGAAAATAAGGAAATAATTTTTTAGTTTCTTATTGATAAGCAAGAACATTGTAAGTGTTTTAGCTTCTTGGCTCACTTGGATTTGTTCTATATAAGTGTACAATCCATTTCCTTTATAGATCATTAGCATTGTGACACTTTCAAAATCAATTTTATAGAAAATGTGGAATATATGGTCCGAATGTAGTAGGAACAACCACTTTTCTCCCAACCGTAGATTAGGCTCAGCTAAAAATTCTATCCTTACATGCAAAGTAGGGATAGTCAACCTCAATTCCAGTTCTTTGTTATTCTTCCAGAAATATCTTGCCTAACACTGAGTGCTCACATGGAAAATATTCTTCTCTCTAGCATACTAAGCAGCATCCTACCTCCCACATATGCTTCCTTCTTATAGTTTTTTTTTTCTTAGGTCTTTCCATTATGAGCTAATTCCTCTTGGAATTTTCGTAGCTAGTAAAATCCCTGATTTTCACGGCATGTCTAGTGCCATAAATGCACTTCTCACACTTGTTTCAACTTCCCTCAGGTTAACTCTCACTTGCCCCTTACTCTTTCATGCATGATCTCCTCATTTAACATGGTTGTTTCCCTTCATTCTTTTATTAAAATTCAACCACATTTTTTTATTACATTAGTCCTTCTAGGAATTGATGGTGGATTTCGTATCCAACCATATTATTGAAACATCAATAATTTGAAAAATAATAAAAGTTAATAATAAAGTTTTTCGAGTTCCAAAGCTTGCAAACTTAGTATCAAAATATGTTCTTTATGGATAGTGCTTTCTAGGTTGTTTGGATTATTCTTTGATTCTATAGGTTGAGATACTATGTTTTGCTGCATATATTGTGTATATGTAAATTTTGAAGCATTAAATTAATATGTATTTCATATTTCTATATAATACATCCTTGTTGATGGTTTGAACCTTTTTCATTCTTCTAATTTATAGCATATTTTGTGCAATTAAGTATTTTTAAGTCACGCCCTCACTATTTTGTGAGATTTATGATTATTGGAAACTAATAAGATTTTTCTTTCACCCACTTTCAAGGTACCACACTTAAAAGGTTTCTCGCGATATACTAATTATGGCTTTTAGAATTGGAATTCCTAAAAGTAGGTTTTACCAAAAGATCAATAAAGAACAGTACAAAAATTTCAAAATCCTAAAGAATAGTTATATCAAAGAGAAATGAAAGTATTTGAATGATATTATCACTCAAAGGTTAAAACAATTATAGTACTAAATGGTAAGTGAGTTATGATTTGGGGTGCACAATGCTTCAATTATTCCCTCCCTCACTCTCATAGAACCAAAGCTCAAGGCCAAACCATTGGCCCTCAATGAATCCCTTCATTTAAGATTCAAACTTGTCTCTCCCAAATCATGACATGGGATATTGAGATCAAGGTAGAATGCACATTGTATAGAACTTATTGAGATCTATTTAGCCCTTGTAATCCATGAGATTATTTTGCAGAAGTAAGTGGCATATGATATAGACCATATGAGCTATATGATCAAAATATGAAGTGGTAGACACACTGTTGAAAATACCTCCTTGAAAAGTACTAACACAATTTAATGGAACACCAAAACCATTGTATTAGAATAAATATTATACGGAAATGATGATACATTCTGAGATGAATCACTCCATGACTATTGTGTGCCTACTAATCAAAACGATAGACAATCTTGGCAGTTAAGTTTGTGTATCAAAAGTGTAAATACATTTTGCAGGACCTACTCGATATCCAAAGGGAATACATCTTCCCACCCTTACAGCTAAATCCCTTCCTTCCAACCTATAGCCATTCATATGTGTAGTAGCTTGAGCGATATAATGGATGTTATAAAATTTTACAAAACCATAACCTTTGCTTGAACAATTCAAATCAGTCCCTAATGACTTTAGCATCAACTATTCTACCAAAAGAAGAAGAGATCGACTTGATCACTTGTTCCTCCTCCATAGTGGGAGGCAGATATCCTAGATATACAGTTAAGTGACTTGGTTGGTTTAGTTGATGTATCTGGAGACAATATTCAAATTCACTTACAGTCGAAGCCTACCAATGTGGGTTTGACAAGGATGTCTTGGAATGGATGGGAGGGCTCTACAATTGTTGTTATATGTGAGGTTGTCATTTATGTAGTGGAGGATGTTGTGTTTTAGATTGTTGTTTCCTAACATTATTGTGGTATGAATTGCTCTACTTAGCCTATCAATTATTGGAGAAAATAGAGAATAGTCTTGATCATCATATAAAATAAGTTGTTTTTAAACTTTCATCCTTGCAACATTAAGTTAATTCCTTAAGTTTAATCATGAACCTTGAAGTAAATAAAAAAGTATAATCATGCATATTGATTTATATAAATTACAAAGAATTTATTAAAGCTTTGACCATTGGATGCCTTCACTTCTGAATCCTTGACAACAACAATTCTTTAAAAAATAAGGTTGAAAACATTAATTGTGTCAAACAAAGATTTAATCTATTTTACCTAAAACTTAGGTCAAACTTCGATTTTAGATTGCATGAATAAAATGAAAGTAAAAATATCTCGGTAGTGTGAATGGATTCAAAGGCACAGATACCTCTTCAAAGTCTCTCCAAAAAATGATCTTAGTTTCATGCACATACATCTATTCTAGAAATATGTCAACTTTATTGTGCAAAGTGACTCCCTCCCTATGGAGTGGAATCAATATTATAATTTGTTGCTTCCATCAAGTCAATATTTTGGTTTCTCTTGATATTGAGAGTGAATCCCCAAATTTTGATTTGTAAACATACAAATTTCTTGAATCAGGTAGGAAACATTTTATTCTGAAACTTCAATACCAATACTCCCTCACTTAACACACCTATTTATGAAGCTAGATCTCCATGAACTAGGACTCTCATATTATGAGTTGGTGATACATATGGATGATGACCTTAGTCAAGAGCAACTTTATGTTGTTGTTGTATGTACCTTTTATTAAATACTATCTACTTATTGTACATGTATAATTTTGTGCTTATTATTGTCTCGTGAAAAATTGAAATATAAATTGGATTTTAAGCATAGTTGTATTTGGATGTTGTCTTTTCTTAGAATTACAAATGATGTAATATGGGTTATAATATTGCTCCTCTCCCTAATTCTTAAAAGGTGCTATCTCAGTAGAAGAGCGCATCACTACAAGTAGAAGGTGGGTGGTTCAATTCCTCTATTTCCTAATGATATTGCAATATTGGTATTTCTAATAAAATATTTTTTATAATGTTTTATATTAATGGCTACAAGAGTGGTTTCAAATCTTATTTGTATGTTTCTACGAGGGGGGATTATAAATTCCATCCCAAAAGTTACTTTTGAGGGTGATTTTGGTATCATAAAAAACTGCCACTAAAAATCCATACTTTTTAGCATTGGTGCTATTGGGAGTGGTTTTGATAATATTGCATACAAATCCAAAACCACCCTCGAAAGTGAATTTTGGGGGTGGAAGACAAACCCCAATAAAATTCAAAATTGTAGAAGTGATTGGAAAAAAATCAATACTTTCTAAGTGGAGGATTTCAAATATAAATATCACAACACATCAATTTAATTAGATTACACTGCAACAACAACTCACTCTTACTATGCTTAATGAACCTAAGGTCATTTGATGACACTTATTAGGTGGATTAATGAAAATAAAGGAATATGGATCGAGGAAATTGAAATGCCCAAGTTGTAGAGTGCACGGCTTTACCTTTTGAATTAAATTGTCCCATAATGGGAATTGAGGAAAACATCTTACAACAAAGAGACGTGAACAACATCCTCGTGGGTTTTATATTTTTCAAACTTGATATTGTTCATAGCCATAGCAATTAGCTAATGAAACAAATGCGTAAATCTTCATCATTCAATTTCCCTTTTTATTTTGAAAATGCATAACTATTTAAAAGAAAAGATTTAATATAAGAAAATACATAACTATTTAGAAGGAAAATATGCAACATGGGTCGAAGGCCCTACTTTATTAAACCATGCTTTGTTACCATATGTAATAACATTTTAAATCATTCACACACAAATTTAATTTCATTGGAATATATATATATATATATATATATATATATATATAATATCCCAAGAATATAATATCCCAAGAAAAGACTATTTTATTTTATTGTCAATTGTTGTTATGAACTTAATTATTGTTGGACAGGTGTTGAGCTAAAAAGAACTCTAGAAACACCCATATGGTTATTTTGAGTGATGAGAAAATGAGCTCTTAATAGCACTTAATTATTAAATGATGTGAGCAAGTGAACTCTGGAACATCTGAATTATTATGGATAGTGTTGAGCCAAGTGGGCTCTGGAAGCACTATTAGTTGAGTAAGTGTTGAGCTGAGATTCTCTGGATCACTTAAACTCATATTGATTAACGGAGCTCTCGAGCATCAGTAATTCATTGATTATTTACTTTGATATTCAAAAATGTTATTATTTTATTATTTCTAACTGACTCGGACTACCACTCAAAGAGGGACTAAGCATGCGAGAGTCTAGACTCATTAGCTAATAAGTAATGATCCAACTAGTTGTTAGGTGAGTAAAAGTCTAATTTTATTAAATAAAGATTCTAATAAATTGTGAGGATTAAAATAAATTAAATTTCTAATTAAAGATAAAAACAAAAGTGCTAGTGTGTCAATTAGATAACTGAGTGAGTAAAAGACCTAATTTCCTAGCAACCTTGTTCTCATAAAAATTATAAATAGCACACAGAGGAACTTTGCAAGGGGAATTGTTTTCCAAGTTCACTGGAGGGTGTTAGCACCCAAAATGACCCTCAAGGTTGTGGGAGAAGGACACTTTGGGGTAACCACAAAACCACTTCAGACTGTATTTCTGACCCAATACAATCAGAGAGGGATCTCTCTTAAATTGGTAGAAGACTGAAAATAATCAAAATATTTGAGCAATGAGAAAGACATAGAGGTCAAACTCTGCAATGGGATATGCTTTTGTTGTTTAAAGGGATTGGTTAGACAAGCTAGAGGAAGAAACTATTGGGAAATGGAGTAAAAATACTAAAAATGATTAAAGTGACAGTGCTTTGCAAAGAGATCCTCACAGAGGCAGGATAGTTACTCACTCAGAGTCATAGAGCTTTGTTTGGTGGTAAAGAAGAAAATAAGAACAATCCATCAACACAGAGCATCTTAAGATGATTTCCATATTGATTTTAGCAGAAAATATTTGTGGATGCCTGAAATGAAAGGAACAGAGAATAACATCTATGAATTATGTCCCAATGCACACTTATCCAAACATGAAAAGAATAACAATATGAATTAGACAACAAGGGAAACATTCACATGAGAAGAAGAGTATACACACTGTAAGACGAAATAACATAGGAATCCCTCTTAAGAACTTGCTTGGCTCTGCCATCCTCTTATTAACTCTTTGAGAATAACTCAACACCCAAATTAGGTCTCTTCCCCAACTAAAAATTGAACCCCTAGCTCTCCCTATTAGATATGAATATATATGAGAGGCTTCCCTCATCTTTCAAATTCGAATTACTCTACCCTAGCATCTAGAAACAAAATTTTGTTACAAGCATGATGACATCTGGCTAACAGAATTCCCACTTTCATGGAGTTTGTTGAAACCGAGCTCTTCATTTTCGGATGCGGACTCCTGAAAAGTAGGCCCCGAAGCCCTAGCGGTATATCCCAAATGGTGAAAGTTATGTACATTATGAAAGAGGTTTTTGTAATTGGCCATGTTCCCCACAAAACCCATGTCTTGATTTGCTTAGAATCTCCTCGAGCTTATGGGGATCTTCTCTTGAAGTTGATGATCGAGGTAGCAAACTAAAATTCTAGGAAAATACCCTGTGACGATCTCTTCGATTCTCCCTAACCGTGACACATGTGTAAACACTGAGAGAGGCTATAGTAGATGGGCCCATGCTGAAGAAAAACCTCTCTCGATTTCTCAAAATTCATCGTGGTTTGGCGGAGATAGCTCCTTGAAAATGATGACTAAAACAATCATTTTCATTAAAATCAAACATACTCTTCATACAAAACTTCGTGAGACTTTGGAAGTTTGTTTTCTTATTAAATTGACTTGAATGTTGATATGGTAGGTGTATATATTTGACATGTAAAGTTCTTGGTGGTGGGCTCGGGCTTAGCCCAAAAATGGTTCTAACAACTGGCTCCAATTGGGGATGTTATCCTCCCTGTGAGGTAGCAAAGAACCCCGTAGACCAGTGCCTGATCCATTGGGCTGCTCACAACTTCAAACTGGAACTGCAAACTAACTTGCTACTTGTAACCCTTTCATTGAAATAAAACATGCTCTGCTACTACACTCAATATCTGATACTCTGTGAGGGTGTCTTTGGTGTTGGATCTGCCTCGTGCCATGGCTGAAAAGGCTGAAAAGACCTCTCCAGCGAATGCTTGTTGAACTTGGTGTTCTTCTTTTGGGGTATAAGAGTGTTGAACTTGGTGTTCTTCTTTTGGGGTATAAGAGTGAACGCCTGGGGGCTATTGAGGCTAGCTTTAGCACCCAAGTTCTTTCCTTAGCTTTGATAAAAACACAATCATTTTGAATGAGCAATGTCTTCAATCCACCCTCCTTGACATCATGTTGTCTTGTTGCAAACATTTGACAGCTTCATACCTACTAATTGTATGTTGAAAACCTCAGTGCTTAGGATAAACTATACTTCTTCGAGATGTTAACCCTTTAACTACCACTTGTATTTTTAGTTAAAACAAATTAACTGCCCCTGTATAGCTCACTGATTTCATACCAAGAAAATAGGGATGCTCTCTTTACCTCGCTCCTGTCCATCTGGATGGTTGATCTGTCCATTGATGAGAGCACTCTAGGCATTGGCATCCCTCCAGATAAAAAACTCTCAATGCTTTCTCGTATAGACAAGTTTGGTTTAATCACATCTCTTGAATTGATAAATACATTTCCAATGTATAGATGGTTTGTAGGAACATATACACAGAAAAAATCCTCCTCACCTACATCATTCTCAAGAACAACGGAAGAAGTATAAATTCGAAAAGCATATCCTTCCACACTTGGGTACCTTATCACAGCCACTCCTTTGCAGACTGAACATTTGTTTTCTGAAGTAACCATTTCTTGATGCAGGCCACCTGATAACTGTAACTGTACTTTAAACTGCCCACTCTTCTCTTTCTTCATACTTTTCCTGGAAAATGCTTCATTTGACTTCATTATCCTCAGTTTGAGAAGCTTGTTCGACATTTGAATAAAAATCTTTCTTTAAACACTTGAAGACAGTATCCTCACCAAATCCTCCGCTAACATAGCCAATCTGTTCTTCATATGACATGTTTTCAATAGCTAATCGCATAGCACTATATTGATCATGCAGGTTTATTTAACTTGAAGCACAATTTCTTCCTGTCATAATGAAAGAGTAGAACGGTGAAATTCTCAGAGAATTTTTCCTCTAAACTTTAGCACATGGTGAAACAAGAGGAAATACCCATTGCCATTATCCACAACCTGAAAACACTGCCCTAAAAATAAAAATGACGTGGATGATACTTCACATGTAAAGGCCTTCAGGTACCCCTTCCTTGACAACTGCGCATGGAGTCTTCATCGTGACCATCCACGGGCGAGTTCTCTACCCAGCTTCGCAGATTTTGAGATTTTGTCTGCTAGTGCATGTTAATTTAGTGAAGTTCGTTGCTACCGTAGATCAAATTTATGCTCAGATTGTGGTTGTTGAAACATGATGCCCTTACCCACTTTTCGCAGATTTTGAAAAGGTTTGTTTCTCCGTACAAGTGAAATCTGTGAACTTCATCTGGGCCGTGGATATTCTCCACCAATCTCGCTTCTTTTCAAAGCATCACCGCCAGCTTGAGATTTCTCTCGAATACGGGAATGAACAGAACCATAATCTTTTTCGCTTGGCAGAAAACACACCTTCAGGTAATTCTAACTTTCTCAATTCCAATAGAGAAGAATCTTGTCTGTCTTTCTTTGGCCACAAGCCGAATATGGAACCTGTAGCTTTGACCATCTGAGCTCCTTCTTTCTAGTTTCCCTTGCTGTAATAACTTGTTTAAGTTCATCCCTTATGGACTTTACCTGGATTTACTCAATCAAGATATTTGATATCTGTATGCATTCATTCAACGCATCCAGCACGCTTGAACATATTTTAGTTTCAGGTTCCTTATGCAAAGCCTTAACCAATGCAGGTATGAGAGAACATCGTAAAAAGATGTCAAATGTAGATAACCATTGTGTTTAATGACTCTCACAATCTCTAGACGCCCTATGCTGCTCCTTCTTAGGTATTCAAGAATATCAAAACATCTCATACAACCACCTCTTCTGCTTTTGGGGACGTTAGTTTGCCTCTAACAGACCAGCCTTCCATATTTGTCTATTTTATCACTTCCCGGAGCGATATATATCCCAACACATGGAAGATTCGTCTCACCAGCCCTGCACGGGTCATAGCTTCGGAGGAATAGGCAGTGACGAGGGGAAACTTCTGGACCTCCAATTGCATTTTGAGTTTGGATGATATTGTTTGAAATAGATAATGATACTGTGACTCATCCATCGTCTCCTGCATTGGCCACACTAATGAAGCCACTTCCTATGAAAGCCACGGATATTTCAATCCACCCTCGACGCTCTAGAGTCCCAAGATTATGAAGAATAGTTTGTTGGCTGGAGGAGAGAATGTAACTAGACAAAGTTCGGACGATTCTACTGTTATTAATTATGTGCTCTTTGGACGCCATTATCGAGTTGATTAAATTCGACCAAGCCCCACTAAAAGGCTGGGTCGTCAATATCTGCGCATACTCCCAAGCCCCACTAAAAGGCTGGGTCGTCAATATCTGCGCATACTCTATCAAGAACTGCAAGCATTTGATGTTGGTAAACCCCGAGATCGAGCTCGTTGTTGAAGTTGTGGGCATTGGCCAGAATACCCACTGAAATTTCTGCTCCCGTCCGTTAGCCAGTCCCTTCTCAACGACCAATCTAGCAGATTGTGAAAACTCTGGCCTTGTTGAAACATCATCCCTTTGAACCTCTTCATGGAAATAAAATTGAAGAAGAGGAACCAGCGCCGGTGTAACCTGATTAATCCATGGAAAGAGCCCTCTTTAAACTCACCAACATCACAACGCAACGCAATCAAGTAGGCACCCGACGTTCCAAATGGAGGTGTGGCATTTTCACCTGACCGACGTCCCAAGCTTTGCGTTTTTCGTTTTTCAACTTTTGGGAATAACCCCACATGCAAAAGGAGACAAGTCCTCTTTCCATTTATATATACTGAATGCTTTAATCTGTAGCAACCAACAAAAGAAGGTAATACTTTTGTGTGAGCTTCGAAATTGTAATTTTGATGGTGGGCATGGTGGATCCCTTTCGACTTGGAATTTGGTCACCTCCACCTTGATTTGGACAATGCCATAAAGCTCTCGTTGTTGAGCTTGGGCTTAGCCCGATGTCCTGTTTGTTTTCGTTTCTCATAAAAATTAAAACCTTATATAAAGCCAACATTGGTTTATACATTCCATTCTTTGCCAATTATGAAAACCCCTTTTTCCTTTTGCTCAAAGTGTCTTTTACTCCTTTTTATCTTCTCGAAACGCTACAAAAATTCATGCATTGCCAAGCGTGCAGAACTTTGACACTACCCTGGTATGTAACCACCATATGAACCATATGCAAATATGAACTGAAAACTAAAGCCAATGACTGAAATCCATACTAAAATTGAAATGTTGAAAGTATGTTTTTCCTTTTGCTCAAAGTGTCTTTTACTCCTTTTTATCTTGTCGAAACGCTACAAAAATTCATGCATTGCCAAGCGTGCAGAACCTTGACACTACCCTGGTATGTAACCACGATCTGAACCATCTGCAAATATGAATTGAAAACTTAAGCCAATGACTGAAATCCATACTGAAATTGAAATGTTGAAAGTATGCTATAGCTGAAAACTTAAATTGCTTGAAACGAAACCAAAATTGAACTGTACATGCCGAAAAATATGCTCAACTGTGAACTTATTTAACCTGTGAACTTATTTAACCTATACACTTACCCTACTTTACCGAGCACAATCACCAAGTCAAGTAAAATCTAACTCCCAATGAAGCCAACCAAGTAACTGATCAAATGATTGAGCTTCCTCATCATTCTCAATCAAAATCATAGCATAGGGACATAATGGAAAAAATTTATGATAAGAGTCTTAACCTTTGCTACAAACACATAACCAATCATTATCATTGCAATGCTTCTCCATATATTCATCCACTGGATCATAAGCAACACAATACCGTTCAAAAAACTTGGTTAGTTGTTTGTCATGACAGGGCTTCCCAAACTGCAAACTCTCTTGTACACTATCCAACCATTTTTCAAAAGAAACTTGAAGGGAGTTCTCAGGACAATTTTCAAGTGAGACATCAACAACTTCATTCAAAATTTCAGAATTTAAAACTCGCTCTTCTTCATGTAATTCAACAAAAATATCATTATCTTCTTCAACAAAATCAATTGAAACAAATTCTTCTTGACACAAAAATTCTGAATTTGAAAAAGAACAAGAAACATCCATTTGAGAGCCCGTATCTTCTTCTTTATGGTTCAATACCTCATCATGTACTGTTGGTTTTTCCACCTGCTGAGATTGCTTGCATGACTGCTCATCCCCTTTGTTACTCATTTCTAAAAATGCCATGACATTATTCACATCCTTAATTTTTTGTTTTTGATTAGATGCTCTCAATCTTTGTTCCAATATTTTGAATGAAGAATAACAAAGAGGTAGACAATCACTTTCAGCATGCTTACTTTCAGAATTTTGATCATAGATTGCAATCGAATTTTCTTCACTGACTGTCCTAGAACCCTCTTCTTGATCACACATAGATTGAGAAGACTGTTGCAAGTTATTATCTTCATCAAATTCACTGTCTTCCTGGTTTGCATTGATGAAAGCATGAGTTGCGGTCAGATTTTTCTCCATAGATGGCTGAAATACAAGTTGTTCTGTTGCAACATTTTTGTCTAGTTTCTCAAGAACACCATCTACATAATCAATTTGAGCATGCACATCAAGCAGCTGAATGGAATGTTTAGATTTTTCATTAGTTTCATCGGTCTCAAGAAGAAAAGCATGACTGCTTTCATAAGGATCTAGGTCCAAACCACTATCAGTCAAAGAAGAATCCATGGTGTGCTATCCATCAAAGTACTTATTTTCTATTTCTTCATTCTTATGAGTATACAACTCCCACAAGGCTTCTCTCAACTCACTATCTAGCACATCTTTATCAAAAACATCAATATCCATAAGTTGAAAAAGGGCATCAAGATTTTTACAAAAGATTTCAACCAACTCCAAGGAGGAATAACTGTACTTATACTCTTCACAAAAGGCTGAATAAAAATCTTGATGGGAACATACACTAGGAGGTAAAAAACCTTCATACCAAACCCTTTCCTCCTTTTCTAATGTTGCCATAAACATTTTCATCAAACAATCCTCATGCAATTCAACTCCAATGAGTTTTTGAAGGAAAAAGAAAGACATAAAACAGAATAGTCAACAAAATTATATCTTTGAGCTCAGAAACTCTGAGAGCCAAGGGGACAGCAATCCAGCAACAAGAAGTCTTAAGTTGGCACGAATTTCAGTGGTGTCAAAACTTCATTAAAGAGATTTTGCTTCAGTCCATAAGGCGACCAATCCTACATGAATGGGAGATAAGAAAAGATAAACAGATCTTCAACAAATGGTGGAAAAGCCAAAAAAGATACACAATCTTTTTTGATGGGGCTTCCAAAGGAAACCCAGGGGAGGCAGGCGCGGGGGGGATTATTTTTGATCCCGGAGGAAGAAAAGTTGTTGACTTCTCTTGGGGATTAGGCACAAGAACTAATAATGAAGCAGAATGGTTGGCGATGCATCATTCACTTGAGTTGGCCTCCTCTTTAAACATTGCAAAGTTATAGGTATTTGGAGACTACAGGCATGTAATCCAGGCTATGAAGAGTGGCTCCTCGAGAAGATCAAAGAGCCAAAACTTTCGAAAAAGAATCAAGCTTCTTCCTCTCTCCACCGACACTCTTTTTTTCCATGTCCTCAGAAGTCTTAATTCTATGGCCAATAGGCTCGCAAACATTGGAGCTAAATTGGAAAAAGGTCATTTATTGCAAAACCAAATTATGGAGTATAAATTCATCCCTTAAGAAGTTCGTTAATGAGTTTTAAACCAAACTCTATGGTCTTTTGGGGGCGCTCTCCCCATCGTGGGCACCCGACCTCGTTTTCCTACGCTCCTCTCCAGTTGGCACGTTCTCGCCCATGTGCCTTCACCATGGGCTTTAATGCTCCCACGCTCCAGCATTTATTGTAGCGGGGAGGTCTTAGGGCTCCGTTACGAGACATGGAGCATCCAAATTCTCATTCTCTCGGCCCTGAGCTCAAGCAGTTGAGCCTCTCCGTCGCAAATTTTGACCCTCGGCAACTTGAAGATGTTCCTCGTTGCAGCAATTCACATCCTAGCAACATGGAAGGGATTCGGCAAGCCATTGCCACACTCAGCCAGCTCACCTCGGAGATTAAGGTCTATTTGAGCAGGACATATTCGGCTGTTTGTTCTATAGTGGACCAAAACAAAGAACAGAATATGGAATTCAAGTACATACACTCTCGCCTCTCTTGTGTAGAGTCTCGTCTGGATGATATTGACAGGAATACCATTGATCTTTTGGGGAAGGTTGACAACATCAAAGAAGACCTTTCTAATTTCATCAGCAAAACCCAGTTCAGCCATGTTCAGGAAGCGCCATCTGTCAATCAAGGAATGCTGGAGGCTGCTTCTTTTCTGCAGCAGAATTACAGATAATTTCTCTTCTTAGAAATTTTTGGAAAGCTCTATCCACAGGTTTCCTATGAACTCCTCTTTCTGAGTGTTTTTTTGCCTATTACTATGTAAACAGTTTGTAAGGGTATATCCCAGTAAAATGAATAGAAACTCCAGAAAGACTAGAAGCAAAGACTCTAAGAGCCAAAATCCCTGTAAATTCTGCATTTTCCCTCTCTATGAAGCAGAATCTTGGCTCAAATTTTGTAATGAATGGCTGTGCATAGCTTTTATATATATATATATATAAACTCCCCTATTTCTGTTAAAAAAAGCTTATGTATATTCATATGAAATCTAAGCAAATGAATAGTGCCATCATCTCCTTGCTGATCTTTAAATTTAGGTAAACATGTCTTCTAATCTACTTTAGGACAAGGATTTTGAAAACCAGGGATGTGAGACCTGTTCATGGGAGCATACCTTTTTGACAACGAGTCCATCTCAAAACAATGGAGCTATAGATTCTGATGGAGCACTGAGTGCACTAGCTTGTGAAACAATGGAATGTTGGAATTCTTCAATGTGGATCCGCCATGAGACCTTCAACATTTGAATTCTGACATGGAGTCACCAATCTCCCTAGTGGAGTCTCCTTTAAATGAAAATCATGATGAGTGGAGTCGCCAGAGAAAATG
The DNA here is from genome assembly GCA_027924585.1 of Larix kaempferi. Lineage (NCBI taxonomy): Eukaryota > Viridiplantae > Streptophyta > Pinopsida > Pinales > Pinaceae > Larix > Larix kaempferi. The sequence goes on along the minus strand of BSBM01001429.1, from coordinate 1,985,081 downwards.
CACAACCTTCCTTTAATGCATAAATCTTTGTTTTCCCACATAAATCCCTTCTTTCTATGAAAACTATAACTCTTTGTCATTTCTCCCACAGATAATGCAAAATTCACTCCCTGTCAACGGCACCAATATGTTAGCACCCAAAATGACCCTCAAGGTTGTGGGAGAAGGACACTTCAGGGTAACCAAAAAACCACTTCACACTGTATTTCTGGCCCAATACAATCAGAGAGGGATCTCTCTTAAATTTGTAGAAGACTGAAAATAATCAAAAAATTTCAGCAATGAGAAACACACAGAGGTCAGAATCTGCAATGGGATATGCTTTTGTTGTTTAAAGGGATTGGTCAGACAAGCTGGAGGAAGAAACCATTGGGCAGTGGAGTCAAAATACTAAAAATGATTAAAGTGACAGTGCTTTTCGAAGAGATCCTCAGAGAGGCAGGATAGTTACTCACTCATAGTCAGAGGTTTCGTGGTAAAGAAGAAAATCGGAACAATCCATCAACACAGAGCATCTTAATATGAATTCCATATTGATTTTAGCAGAAAATATTTGTAGATGCCTGAAATGAAAGGAACAAAGCATAACATCTATGAATTATGTCCCAATGCACACTTATCCAAGCATGAAAAGAATAACAATACGAATTAGACAACAAGGGAAACATTCACATGAGAAGAAGAGTATACAGAATGTAAGACAAAATAACACCGGAATCCTTGCTGAACCTGCTTGGCTCTGTCATCTTCTTAGTAACTCTTTGAGAATAACTCAACACCCAAATTGGGTCTCTCCCCCAACTGAAAATCAAACCCCTAGCTCTGCCTATTACATATGAATATATAGGAGAGGCTTCCCTCAGCTTTCAAATTCGAATTACTCTACCCTAGCATCTAGAAACAAGATTTTGTTACATGCATGATGACATCTGGCTAACAGACTTCTTCCTTTCACGGAGTTTGCTGCAACCAAGCTCTTCATTTCCGGATGCAGACTACCAAAAACTAGGCCCCGAAGCCTTGGCTGTATATCACAAATGGTGATATTTTTGTAAACTCTGAAAGAGGTTTTTTTAATTGGGAATGTTCCCAACAAAAATCATGTTTTCATTTGATCATACTCGCCTCCAGCTCATCGGGATCTGCGCTTGAAGTTGATGACCTAGACAACAAACTGGAATTCTGGGAAAATACCCTATGAAAATATCTTCGATTCTCCCACACCATCACACTTGTCTAAAACTTGAGAGAGGCTATTGTATATGGGCCCATGATGAAGAAAACCCTCTTTCGGTTTCTCAAAATTCATCCTAGTTTGGCGGAGTCAATTGCTTGAAAATGATGACTAAAACAATCATTTTCATTAAAATCAAACATGCTCTTCATACAAAACTTCGTCGGACTTTGGAAGTTTGTTTTCTTATTAACCCGACTTGAATGTTGATATCGCAGGTGTATAAATTTGACATGTAAAGTTCTTGGTGGTGGGCTCAGGCTTAGCCCAAAAATGGTGCTAATAGAAGGTTTAGTCGTGAATCTGAATGCTCAAACATCAGGATTATGATATCTGGTGTTTCCTATTAATGAGGACTATCCTAGAGAGAGGACTGTGAATATTATTAGGGGGGAATTTATTCAGAAAGATTCACACAAAGGGTTGGTAAATGGACCTTGTGACTACACTGTTTTAGTAAATAATATAGCAAACCACGCATAGGTCTTCTAGATTCTTGTTGTTAGCACCCAAATCATACCTCTAGGTTGCAGAGAGGCCAAAATGGGGTAACCACAAAACCACTTTAGACTTATGCTACTGACCTAGCACAGTCAGAGAGGGATCTCTCTTAAACCCAAGAAAACTGAAAATAATCACAGATTTGCAATGACAAACAAACATGATTATCATAACTCAATATAGTCATTCAAAGCATAATCAGAAGGTCATATTTTTGCTGGGACAAATTGTTTAAATTGCTGTTTGGTTGAAAGCAACATGGATCTCCATTGGGAATTGGAGTCAAAACATACAACTGATGAAAATTATGACAATAATTTTCAAATACATATATTCAGGGGCAAGGAAGCCACTAATCTATAGTCAAAGTGCTTTTAATTGCGTGATTTAGAAGAAAGAGAAACAATCCACCGATATGGAGCATAAGGATATGAATTCCATGTCGATTCTAGTAGAACTGATCGTGGAATATTGGAATGATAAGAACATGGCATAATCACTATGAATCCTGTTCAAATACTTCATTGGCCCAAGCATGAATAGCAAAATAGAATGAATTAACAATGAAAGAAACACATTCACATGGGAAAAGAAATAAACAGACTGTAAATATGATGACACATGAATCTCTGAGAAAAATGCCTGCAAGGCTTTTCCAACTTTATTAAACAAAACTTCAAAATGTTCAGCACAAAACAATACACAAGTTACAAAGTTTTCAACCTTCTTCCTTAGATTATATTGAATTTATAGGTGTTTCTGAGCCCTCTTGCTCGAGCCACTCTGAACAGAAAACAATTACAATTCACAGTGACACCTAACCTGGGAATATTCACCACTACTACCACAAGACAGAGTAGATAGAACTGGTTTAAATTCCTTTTTACATTTACTGTTTTTTTTTACTAAATGCCAACCGACTATAACAAAAGAAAAAAATAATCTGGTAGCTGCTCTTCCAGCTGGATGCTTCCATTCTCCTTGAATCCTTCATGCATTCACCTTTATCCTTGCTTTACCATATTTCTCAATTAATTTCAATTGATCGTTTGTGGGCAGGTTTAGGGTGGCGAGTTCTTTGAGCAACACTCTCATTTCGGTGTGCTCTCTGTATGAGTAACCTGTGTGGAGTGTTCCAGGTTCCTTGAAGTACAAGGCTATCTCATAATCCTTTGTCAACATTTCAGCCACTATTTTTTTTTCAAAGGGTCTTCCATACCTACAAGGATTTCCTGATCTATCTTACATTCCCACAATTTACCTTTATATTCCTCCTTCGCTAGCATACTTCCACCCTCCTCCCAAAACATGGGAAAACCCTTTCTAAACAAGGGATCAAAGGCCTCTTTGAATATCTTCACCTGATTAGCTAGGATATCTATCCCTGATTTGGCGATATTTACCTGCTTGTGCTTGTGGATCACCTTCTTTGCCCATATGATTGTAGCCACCCTCTCTTTGATGTTGGATGCCTGAACCTGGTCCTCAAAACAGACTGTTCAGGAATTATACTGCATTTTGTGCATAGTCCATGGGATTTTGGTTCATCTTTTCGTTTTCCAATGTTATATCATGTCTGGCTTGTTTAACGACATTTTACTTGTCGAGTATGTAGTCAAAATAAGGCCTCAGATCTTCTTCTCGCACAATGATATCATCGAAGATGATCCCTTTAGTTTCCTGCAGTGCCTCTTTCCCTATCACCTACCATTTCAATTTGTCAAGCTCGACCTGCATTCCCTGGTACTTGGTTTCCAAAACCTCCCTTTCATTTTTTGCAGTGTCTCTTAGGGTCTTCAAATTGGTAACCTACTCTCTTAACCTGATTACTTCAGCATCCTCTAGAGTGGCTTTAGCTATCTGCCCTATAAGGGAGAAATCTCCAGATTGCTTTGAAGGAGTGACCTCCTCCACTTCTTTCTCTTTCTCTTTCTCTTCCAGCTTCTTCTCCAACTCTTCAAACTGGGCCTTCCATACTTTCTCGCTAGCTACTACAAAGGACACATCTAATTGCCATTTCTTTTCCTTCTCCTTGAACTCGACTCACTTGTCCTTACAGTCAGTTAATTCTTGCTGCAATTTTTCTTTTTCTTCTTCCAATTATGCTATCTCAGCTAAATTCACGAGCTGGGTTGCAGGGATATTCAATCTCTTTCTAAGAGTCAAGATCTCCCGATCTTTCTCATTTAACAGCTCTTGAATGATTTTTCTTCTTTCTTCAATGGTCTCAGTATCTAACAGTGATGCCTGGTGCTTCTTCACTTGTGCTTTCAATGATTTGTTCTCTACCTTCTCCAACCTTAACCGGTTCTGAACTTTGGCCTTACTTTCTTGCACCTTTGACAGCTCCAAGGCATATTTCAACAATTTATCATAGATGAATTCACCTATTTCCTGGTGCAAATTAATTACGTCGGGCACTGGGATATCTTCTAAGTTGACTTTTAATTCTGTAGCTTTACTTTTGGTGGATAAAGCGAGACTTAAAGTGTTCTAAGCTAAGCTTCTGTTGGAAACCAGGGCTACCTCCTTTTTAAAGCTCTTCCTTACATCAGCATATAGTCTGGCTTCTCCTACAACGTTATTTGGGTTCTCCTCATAATCTTCTAGCAATTTGGCCCTGCTCATGCTCAGTGTTGTAGGCCCCTTGGGTGTCTTTCCAAATACATGTTCTTTGACTTCAAAAGAGGGCACCGAGAAAGTCACCTTCTTTTTCTTCGACTGCCCTATCTGTACCTTTAGCAATTGTTTCTCAGGCTCCTTCACTTTCTGTCTCTTAGAGGTTCTTTCTGTATCATCATCTACATCCATAGGAATACTGCCTTCTTGCTTGCTGGAATTTTATGTAGTAATGACCTGGGGCATGGTTGCTGATACTGCAGGGACTTGGTTGGGTGAACCAGGCCCTGAGGGTGTGCCTCCTTGAAGAATGAGTGCCAAAAATGAAGAGGCCTTTGGTGGGTCAATATCCATCTGCCCTTTCTCAATGTATTCCATCCAATTATCCCTCTCAGCTAGGCCTGTCAGCTCAAAGTGTTCATATCCCTTCCTATTAGTCCCCTTTCTCCTCTCATAGACTATATTATGGGGATCATAATTCATTGCAGGTTTGGAGGGGAAACCCATGTCACCCATTACTCTTTCAATGCTCGGGAGAGCTTCTTTGTTTTTGACAATAAAGAAGCCTACTGTTCAGGGGAAACTAATATCAGATGCCTTCCTATCATCTAAGAAATGCTCGCATTCCACCTTCAGCTTTTGCCTTATGAATTCTAAGTTGAGCACACTGGGAGTCAAGAAGGAAGGGATCACGTAGGGGGCATGTGAAAAACCATAAACCCTGATCACTGTTCCATGTTTTAGTAAAAATCAATCCGCAACCCTCTTCGCCATGGAGGGCTGCAATATATCCTTCATCTCTAGTAACACCCTAGGTTGTCTCTTCTGGAAAAAGATGAAGTAAACTTGTGCCATTAGGTCATTCATGAAGGCCTTATAGTCCAAGTACATTTCCTTAGTCAGTTGCAGCTCTGGTACCTGTATGTTTTCCTCAATTGCAGCCAAGAACATTTTTAACAGTTAGGATTGGAACCTAAAAGTCCTCGTTTGGGGGAAATCAATGAGTTGGGAATGAATGCAATCTGCTAGGGCTTCATCGAACTTCAAGCATGCACATTGGGTGGGTGAATTTAGGTCTGCGGGCTCAATGGGACATGTGCTTAGGACTTTCTACGTATTTGAGCGAAGAGATTGCAAAGAGGAATTTTCTCGAATGATCTACCCGTCGGTCTGAATAAACAGAAATAACTTTTCCCGAGTGATCGAATGATCTACGTGCCGGTCTTAATAAAGAGAAAGGACTTTGTATGTGTATGAACGAACTACGATATGATGAAAGAGCTCTCATGGCATTTATTTATATAGGTGCCTATTACCCAAATAACCCATTCAATGAGCCGTTTGATGTTTTTTTAATTTATGTTTTGTTTTAACTCTCGTCAATATAACCATAATATGGGGTTTCCTTATTTTATAAACTTTTACCCACTTACCTATTCATGAACAATGGTTTTCTGATTTTATAAACTTTTACCCACTTATCTATTCATGATCCCCCTATTCGAGGGCACAATATGGACGTCTTACTCCCCAAACGGACAAGAATGCTTAAATCCCGTATTCAAAACCATCATAGATTCATCTTAAAAGGGGTTCTACTAAGCGCCATAGGGTTGAGAGGTGAAAACTTTTTTTTTCTAGAGGGTTGAGATGCGCAAACCCTTTTTTTCTAGAGTGGAAATGTTGAGGAAGTGCAATATTTTAATTTATGTAGTTTTATATATATCCCATTCAAAATATTTTAAATACTCATGTTTTGTTTTAGACACATGTCAACTAGAAGTCTAATATTTTAATTTATGTAATTTTGTATATATCCCATTCAAAAGACTTTAAATACTCATGTTATGTTTTAGACACGTGTCAACTAAAGGATGGGCACAGAAGGAGTTACACATCTCCCCTTACTTGGCTGTAAAATGTGCCTCTTCGAGGCAATGAAGTATTAAAGAAGTTCACGATCTGCCCTCATGTGGGCCAAAATGAATAAGCAAGTAATAAAAATTAACTATTGAAGAAGGGAAAGTGCAAGTGGGGTGTCTAATTTAACTTCATGGGAGGATAAGGATAACACGAGGAATAACTTATATAAAATTAACTTATAATCATAAGCATATTAACTTATTGTAAAACATTCACTCATAAATCAATATGTAAAGTAAGAAATGGTTGCATGAAATGATGATATATATTATAATCTTCATGTAAAGAAAATATAATTATAAAAAAATTTAAGATATTATAAGTTAAATAGGTTTAATATATTTTATTTTTACACTTAGTCAAATATCCCATTTTTGAACTTGTGAGATATTTATCAAGGTTGATGAAGAACTTTAATAAAATATTTATCATGGCTTCATTGATTAATTTGACATGAAGGCACGCATAGCATTAGAGTCAAGAAGTCAAAAGGGGCAATCCTCAAAATTGATCTCTCAAAATCTTTTGAGAGAGTAAGATGGCTCTATCTAAGGCTCCTACTCATTCATTTAGGTTTCAATTATCCTTTCATCAAATGGATCTTTTCGTGCATATCCACTGCATCATTATCGGTCCTAATAAATGGATCTGCATCTCCTTTCTTCCACTCGGAATGAGGTCTTCGACAAGGATGCCTGCTCTCACCCCTCCTCTTCATTTTGGTGGATGAAGGTCTAAGTAGAGCTATCCTATATGCAAAAGCAAGAGGTTTGTTTACTGGGATCAAGATTGCTGAGAACCTAAATATCACCCACCTCTTGTTTGTGGATGATATCCTTATCTTCTGCAACGGCTCCATCGGGGAAACAAAAACTCTTTTAGGAATCCTGCAACTCTTCTGCAAAGCCACTGGTATGAAGCTCAATGAACATAAATCCACCATCACCACTTTCAACTTGGAAGAAAATGCCATCAAAAGACTTTGGGAATTATTCCCTTTTGTTGTCACCCCCTTGGATGATGGCCTTAAATACTTGGGTTTTAGATTGAAACCAAATAGCTACAAAAAGGAAGATTGTTTTTGGTTAATTGCAAAGCTGGAATGCAAAATCAATGTTTGGAGCAACTGATGGTTGTCATGAGTAAGGAGACTAATTTTAGTCAAATATGTTCTGGAAGCCATTCCTGTCTATCGGATGGCCCTTGCTTGGATCCCTAAATCCATGCTGGAAAAAACCAGAAAAATTTGCTCTCGTTTCCTATGGACCGGGAGAAAAGACCAAAAGGTTACCCCATGGGTAAAATGGGACTAGCTAGCTGGGCCAAAATCTCTGGGAAGATGGGGAATAAAAAACATCTGTCTTTTTGCAAAAGCTCTAGCAACAAAAGCTGGATGGAGACTCATTTCAACAAAAAGTCTTTGGACAGAAGTTGTTACTCATAAATATATTGCCCCTCTCCATTTTGGATTGCATCAGAAACTCGACCTTTACTGCTCAATCTTCGGTGACTATTATCTAGAAATTTATTTGCGATGCATTTCCCCTCATTCATAGCGGCCTCTCCTGGAAAGTGGGGATTGGTTCTAGAGTGCGAATTGGAGCATATCCTTGGCCTCGCAGTCAAATACAACACCTTCTCCGCCCAGCTCATTCAACTTCTCAATGGAAATGGTTTCTTCCATTTGAATGAGATTGGGGATGCTGCATCCACAAATTTATGGCATGAGGGGTTGACAAGTTTGAGAGACCTTGATATCCCCAACACGTGGCTCACAGATTGGAATTGATACATCATTGCCCTGCGTGTCTCCCACATCTGTCTCACAAATACACAGGATGAGCTAATCTGGGAACTTGTTTCTCATGGCAGTTACACTCCCAAAACAGGCTATCAAAGCCTTTGTTCAACAGCTTTTCCACTGGCTCCTAAATGGTGGCAAATTGGGCTATGGAAATTAAAATGCCCAGTGAAGGTGAAAATTTTCATGTGGTGTGCTCTAGAAAACAAAATCCCAACTTGGGATAGAATGAGGAACCAACACCTGGAAGGTCTTGGATGGTGCCCTTTATGCAAAAACAATGAGGAAAGCTCCAACCATCTTTTCCAGACTTGCTCCTTCTCCTCACATGTCTCGTCACACTCACAATCCTCTCTCAACCTCAGATTTAACTGGCATGGACGCTCCCTTGAAGATGCGTGGAACTCTTGGTCATCATCAAACCAACACGTACACATCAAAGCTCTGCCTCTTATCCACATATGGGGAATTTGGCTTTCTCGAAATTCTACCATCTTCGTGGAAAAAACCTCTTCTCCGGAAGCAGTTACAAAACAATCCCTTGATATTCTATCTTACTTCCCACCAACAAAAGATACTCGAGCAATTCGTATCATCACCGAAGATACTCCAGCAAAGCAGTGTCAAAACAAGGGATGACTATGGAATGCAGGACCTGGAAATTTGTGGAATCCAGGATGCTGAAGTCTGTGAACTCATCTTAACTCTATTTTTTGGTTTCTCTCGTGCAAATTTATGTTTAAATATTCTGTAACGAACTGGCCATGGATTCAGCTATGGATCGGATAATTTTTTTTACTCACTCTTTAGCAGTGTGGATACTCCGCACGGTGCATTCCCACCATCACTATCATAAAAGTTGTATGCTTGCATACCTCTATAATTTTGTCCCTCTTTTTGGATATACAAATTAAGCTTTTTTCCTATGGAAATATATATATATATATCCCATTCAAAATATTTTAAACACTAATGTTATGTTTTAGACGCCTGTCAACTAAAGGATGAGAACGAAAGGAGTTACACATCTCCCCTTAATTTGGTGTAGAATGTGCCTCTTCGAGACAATCAAGTATTAATGAAGTTCACTATCGGCCCTCATGTGGGCCAAAATGCATATAAGCAAGTAATAAAAATTAACTATTGAAGAAGGGAAAGTGCAAGTGGGGTGTCTAATTTAACTTCATGGTAGGACAAGGATAACACGAGAAATAACATATATAAAATTAACTTATAATAATAAGCATATTAACTTATTGTAAAACATTTACTCATAAATCAATATGTAAAGTAAGAAATGGTTGCATGAAATGATGAGATATATATTATAATCTTCATGAAAAGAAAATATAATTCTAAGAAAATTTAAGATATTATAAGTTAAATAGGTTTAATATATTTGTTTTTTACACTTAATCAGATATCCCATATTTGAACTTGTGAGTTATTTATCAAGGTTGATGAAGAACTTTAATGAAATATTTATCATGGCTTCATTGACTAATTTGACAAATTTTATGATGTGGTCCATTTATGGTAACAAGTTTAAGTCCTTCATTGTACAAACATTCAGTATTAATATGAATTTTGATGAAAATTTGGTATAGTAGGAATATGTAAGTTTAGCTTACGTATTCATGTGTAACATGATTATCATAACTCAATATAGTCATTCAAAGCATAATTAGAAGGTCATATTTTTGCTGGGAAAAATTGTTTAAATTGTTGTTTGGTTGAAAGCAACATGGATCTCCATTGGGAATTGGAGTCAAAACATACAACTGATGAAAATTATGACAATAATTTTCAAATACATATATTCAGGGGCAAGGAAGCCACTAATCTATAGTCAAAGTGCTTTTAATTGCGTGATTTAGAAGAAAGAGAAACAATCCACCGATATGGAGCATAAGGATATGAATTCCATGTCGATTCTAGTAGAACTGATCGTGGAATATTGGAATGATAAGAACATGGCATAATCACTATGAATCCTGTTCAAATACTTCATTGGCCCAAGCATGAATAGCAAAATAGAATGAATTAACAATGAAAGAAACACATTCACATGGGAAAAGAAATAAACAGACTGTAAATATGATGACACATGAATCTCTGAGAAAAATGCCTGCAAGGCTTTTCCAACTTTATTAAACAAAACTTCAAAATGTTCAACACAAAACAATACACAAGTTACAAAGTTTTCAACCTTCTTCCTTAGATTATATTGAATTTATAGGTGTTTCTGAGCCCTCTTGCTCGAGCCACTCTGAACAGAAAACAATTACAATTCACAGTGACACCTAACCTGGGAATATTCACCATTACTACCACAAGACAGAGTAGATAGAACTGGTTTAAATTCCTTTTTACATTTACTGTTTTTTTTTACTAAATGCCAACCGACTATAACAAAAGAAAAAAATAATCTGGTAGCTGCTCTTCCAGCTGGATGCTTCCATTCTCCTTGAATCCTTCATGCATTCACCTTTATCCTTGCTTTACCATATTTCTCAATTAATTTCAATTGATCGTTTGTGGGCAGGTTTAGGGTGGCGAGTTCTTTGAGCAACACTCTCATTTCGGTGTGCTCTCTATATGAGTAACCTGTGTGGAGTGTTCCAGGTTCCTTGAAGTACAAGGCTATCTCATAATCCTTTGTCAACATTTCAGCCACTATTTTTTTTTCAAAGGGTCTTCCATACCTACAAGGATTTCCTGATCTATCTTACATTCCCACAATTTAACTTTATATTCCTCCTTCGCTAGCATACTTCCACCCTCCTCCCAAAACATGGGAAAACCCTTTCTAAACAAGGGATCAAAGGCCTCTTTGAATATCTTCACCTGATTAGCTAGGATATCTATCCCTGATTTGGCGATATTTACCTGCTTGTGCTTGTGGATCACCTTCTTTGCCCATATGATTGTAGCCACCCTATCTTTGATGTTGGATGCCTGAACCTGGTCCTCAAAACAGACTGTTCAGGAATTATACTGCATTTTGTGCATAGTCCATGGGATTTTGGTTCATCTTTTCGTTTTCCAATGTTATATCATGTCTGGCCTGTTTAACGACATTTTACTTGTCCAGTATGTAGTCCAAATAAGGCCTCAGATCTTCTTCTCGCACAATGATATCATCGAAGATGATCCCTTTAGTTTCCTGCAGTGCCTCTTTCCCTATCACCTACCATTTCAATCTGTCAAGCTCGACCTGCATTCCCTGGTACTTGGTTTTCAAAGCCTCCCTTTCATTTTCTGCAGTGTCTCTTAGGGTCTTCAAATTGGTAACCTGCTCTCTTAACCTGATTACTTCAGCATCCTCTAGAGTGGCTTTAGCTATCTGCCCTATAAGGGAGAAATCTCCAGATTGCTTTGAAGGAGTGACCTCCTCCACTTCTTTCTCTTTCTCTTTCTCTTCCAGCTTCTTCTCCAACTCTTCAAACTGGGCCTTCCATACTTTCTCGCTAGCTACTACAAAGGACACATCTAATTGCCATTTCTTTTCCTTCTCCTTGAACTCGACTCACTTGTCCTTACAGTCAGTTAATTCTTGCTGCAATTTTTCTTTTTCTTCTTCCAATTCTGCTATCTCAGCTAAATTCACGAGCTGGGTTGCAGGGATATTCAATCTCTTTCTAAGAGTCAAGATCTCCCGATCTTTCTCATTTAACAGCTCTTGAATGATTTTTCTTCTTTCTTCAATGGTCTCAGTATCTAACAGTGATGCCTGGTGCTTCTTCACTTGTGCTTTCAATGATTTGTTCTCTACCTTCTCCAACCTTAACCGGTTCTGAACTTTGGCCTTACTTTCTTGCACCTTTGACAGCTCCAAGGCATATTTCAACAATTTATCATAGATGAATTCACCTATTTCCTGGTGCAAATTAATTACGTCGGGCACTGGGATATCTTCTAAGTTGACTTTTAATTCCGTAGCTTTACTTTTGGTGGATAAAGCGAGACTTAAAGTGTTCTAAGCTAAGCTTCTGTTGGAAACCAGGGCTACCTCCTTTTTAAAGCTCTTCCTTACATCAGCATATAGTCTGGCTTCTCCTACAACGTTATTTGGGTTCTCCTGATAATCTTCTAGCAATTTGGCCCTGCTCATGCTCAGTGTTGTAGGCCCCTTGGGTGTCTTTCCAAATACATGTTCTTTGACTTCAAAAGAGGGCACCGAGAAAGTCACCTTCTTTTTCTTAGACTGCCCTATCTGTACCTTTAGCAATTGTTTCTCAGGCTCCTCCACTTTCTGTCTCTTAGAGGTTCTTTCTGTATCATCATCTACATCCATAGGAATACTGCCTTCTTGCTTGCTGGACTTTTATGTAGTAATGACCTGGGGCATGGTTGCTGATACTGCAGGGACTTGGTTGGGTGAACCAGGCCCTGAGGGTGTGCCTCCTTGAAGAATGAGTGCCAAAAATGAAGAGGCCTCTGGTGGGTCAATATGCATCTGCCCTTTCTCAATGTATTCTAGCCAATTATCCCTCTCAGCTAGGCCTGTCAGCTCAAAGTGTTCATATCCCTTCCTATTAGTCCCCTTTCTCCTCTCATAGACTATATTATGGGGATCATAATTCATTGCAGGTTTGGAGGGGAAACCCATGTCACCCATTACTCTTTCAATGCTCGGGAGAGCTTCTTTGTTTTTGACAATAAAGAAGCCTACTGTTCAGGGGAAACTAATATCAGATGCCTTCCTATCATCTAAGAAATGCTCGCATTCCACCTTCATCTTTTGCCTTATGAATTCTAAGTTGAGCACCCTGGGAGTCAAGAAGGAAGGGATCACGTAGGGGGCATGTGAAAAACCATAAACCCTGATCACTGTTCCATGTTTTAGTAAAAATCAATCCGCAACCCTCTTCGCCATGGAGGGCTGCAATATATCCTTCATCTCTAGTAACACCCTAGGTTGTCTCTTCTGGAAAAAGATGAAGTAAACTTGTGCCATTAGGTCATTCATGAAGGCCTTATAGTCCAAGTACATTTCCTTAGTCAGTTGCAGCTCTGGTACCTGTATGTTTTCCTCAATTGCAGCCAAGAACATTTTTAACAGTTAGGATTGGAACCTAAAAGTCCTCGTTTGGGGGAAATCAATGAGTTGGGAATGAATGCAATCTGCTAGGGCTTGATCGAACTTCAAGCATGCACATTGGGTGGGTGAATTTAGGTCTGCAGGCTCAATGGGACATGTGCTTAGGACTTTCTACGTCTTTGAGCGAAGAGATTGCAAAGAGGAATTTTCTCGAATGATCTACCCGTCGGTCTGAATAAACAGAAATAACTTTGCCCGAGTGATCGAATGATCTACGTGCCGGTCTTAATAAAGAGAAAGGACTTTGTATGTGTATGAACGAACTACGATATGATGAAAGAGCTCTCATGGCATTTATTTATATAGGTGCCTATTACCCAAATAACCCATTGAATGAGCCGTTTGATGTTTTTTTAATTTATGTTTTGTTTTAACTCTCGTCAATATAACCATAATATGGGGTTTCCTTATTTTATAAACTTTTACCCACTTACCTATTCATGAACAATGGTTTTCTGATTTTATAAACTTTTACCCACTTATCTATTCATGATCCCCCTATTCGAGGGCACAATATGGACGTCTTACTCCCCAAACGGACAAGAATGCTTAAATCCCGTATTCAAAACCATCATAGATTCATCTTAAAAGGGGTTCTACTAAGCGCCATAGGGTTGAGAGGTGAAAACTTTTTTTTCTAGAGGGTTGAGATGCGCAAACCCTTTTTTTCTAGAGTGGAGATGTTGAGGAAGTGCAATATTTTAATTTATGTAGTTTTATATATATCCCATTCAAAATATTTTAAATACTCATGTTATGTTTTAGACACATGTCAACTAGAAGTCTAATATTTTAATTTATGTAATTTTGTATATATCCCATTCAAAAGACTTTAAATACTCATGTTATGTTTTAGACACGTGTCAACTAAAGGATGGGCACAGAAGGAGTTACACATCTCCCCTTACTTGGCTGTAAAATGTGACTCTTCGAGGCAATGAAGTATTAAAGAAGTTCACGATCTGCCCTCATGTGGGCCAAAATGAATAAGCAAGTAATAAAAATTAACTATTGAAGAAGGGAAAGTGCAAGTGGGGTGTCTAATTTAACTTCATGGGAGGATAAGGATAACACGAGGAATAACTTATATAAAATTAACTTATAATCATAAGCATATTAACTTATTGTAAAACATTTACTCATAAATCAATATGTAATGTAAGAAATGGTTGCATGAAATGATGATATATATTATAATCTTCATGTAAAGAAAATATAATTATAAAAAAATTTAAGATATTATAAGTTAAATAGGTTTAATATATTTTATTTTTACACTTAGTCAAATATCCCATTTTTGAACTTGTGAGATATTTATCAAGGTTGATGAAGAACTTTAATAAAATATTTATCATGGCTTCATTGACTAATTTGACATGAAGGCACGCATAGCATTAGAGTCAAGAAGTCAAAAGGGGCAATCCTCAAAATTGATCTCTCAAAATCTTTTGAGAGAGTAAGATGGCTCTATCTAAGGCTCCTACTCATTCATTTAGGTTTCAATTATCCTTTCATCAAATGGATCTTTTCGTGCATATCCACTGCATCATTATCGGTCCTAATAAATGGATCTGCATCTCCTTTCTTCCACTCGGAATGAGGTCTTCGACAAGGATGCCTGCTCTCACCCCTCCTCTTCATTTTGGTGGATGAAGGTCTAAGTAGAGCTATCCTATATGCAAAAGCAAGAGGTTTGTTTACTAGGATCAAGATTGGTGAGAACCTAAATATCACCCACCTCTTGTTTGTGGATGATATCCTTATCTTCTGCAACGGCTCCATCGGGGAAACAAAAACTCTTTTAGGAATCCTGCAACTCTTCTGCAAAGCCACTGGTATGAAGCTCAATGAACATAAATCCACCATCACCACTTTCAACTTGGAAGAAAATGCCATCAAAAGACTTTGGGAATTCTTCCCTTTTGTTGTCACCCCCTTGGATGATGGCCTTAAATACTTGGGTTTTAGATTGAAACCAAATAGCTACAAAAAGGAAGATTGTTTTTGGTTAATTGCAAAGCTGGAATGCAAAATCAATGTTTGGAGCAACTGATGGTTGTCATGAGTAAGGAGACTAATTTTAGTCAAATATGTTCTGGAAGCCATTCCTGTCTATCGGATGGCCCTTGCTTGGATCCCTAAATCCATGCTGGAAAAAACCAGAAAAATTTGCTCTCGTTTCCTATGGACCGGGAGAAAAGACCAAAAGGTTACCCCATGGGTAAAATGGGACTAGCTAGCTGGGCCAAAATCTCTGGGAAGATGGGGAATAAAAAACATCTGTCTTTTTGCAAAAGCTCTAGCAACGAAAGCTGGATGGAGACTCATTTCAACAAAAAGTTTTTGGACAGAAGTTGTTACTCATAAATATATTGCCCCTCTCCATTTTGGATTGCATCAAAAACTCGACCTTTACTGCTCAATCTTCGGTGACTATTATCTAGAAATTTATTTGCGATGCATTTCCCCTCATTCATAGCGGCCTCTCCTGGAAAGTGGGGAATGGTTCTAGAGTGCGAATTGGAGCATATCCTTGGCCTCGCAGTCAAATACAACACCTTCTCCGCCCAGCTCATTCAACTTCTCAATGGAAATGGTTTCTTCCATTTGAATGAGATTGGGGATGCTGCATCCACAAATTTATGGCATGAGGGGTTGACAAGTTTGAGAGACCTTGATATCCCCAACACATGGCTCGCAGATTGGAATTGATACATCATTGCCCTGCGTGTCTCCCACATCTGTCTCACAAATACACAGGATGAGCTAATCTGGGAACTTGTTTCTCATGGCAGTTACACTCCCAAAACAGGCTATCAAAGCCTTTGTTCAACAGCTTTTCCACTGGCTCCTAAATGGTGGCAAATTGGGCTATGGAAATTAAAATGCCCAGTGAAGGTGAAAATTTTCATGTGGTGTGCTCTAGAAAACAAAATCCCAACTTGGGATAGAATGAGGAACCAACACCTGGAAGTTCTTGGATGGTGCCCTTTATGCAAAAACAATGAGGAAAGCTCCAACCATCTTTTCCAGACTTGCTCCTTCTCCTCACATGTCTCGTCACACTCACAATCCTCTCTCAGCCTCAGATTTAACTGGCATGGACGCTCCCTTGAAGATGCGTGGAACTCTTGGTCCTCATCAAACCAACTCGTACACATCAAAGCTCTGCCTCTTATCCACATATGGGGAATTTGGCTTTCTCGAAATTCTACCATCTTCGTGGAAAAAACCTCTTCTCCGGAAGCAGTTACAAAACAATTCCTTGATATTCTATCTTACTTCCCACCAACAAAAGATACTCGAGCAATTCGTATCATCACCGAAGATACTCCAGCAAAGCAGTGTCAAAACAAGGGATGACTATGGAATGCAGGACTTGGAAATTTGTGGAATCCAGGATGCTGAAGTCTGTGAACGCATCTTAACTCTATTTTTTGGTTTCTCTCGTGCAAATTTATGTTTAAATATTCTGTAACGAAGTGGCCATGGATTCAGCTATGGATCGGATAATTTTTTTTACTCACTCTTTAGCAGTGTGGATACTCCGCACGGTGCATTCCCACCATCACTATCATAAAAGTTGTATGCTTGCATACCTCTATAATTTTGTCCCTCTTTTTGGATATACAAATTAAGCTTTTTTCCTATGGAAATATATATATATATATCCCATTCAAAATATTTTAAACACTAATGTTATATTTTAGACGCCTGTCAACTAAAGGATGAGAACGAAAGGAGTTACACATCTCCCCTTAATTTGGTGTAGAATGTGCCTCTTCGAGACAATCAAGTATTAATGAAGTTCACTATCGGCCCTCATGTGGGCCAAAATGCATATAAGCAAGTAATAAAAATTAACTATTGAAGAAGGGAAAGTGCAAGTGGGGTGTCTAATTTAACTTCATGGTCGGACAAGGATAACACGAGAAATAACATATATAAAATTAACTTATAATAATAAGCATATTAACTTATTGTAAAACATTTACTCATAAATCAATATGTAAAGTAAGAAATGGTTGCATGAAATGATGAGATATATATTATAATCTTCATGAAAAGAAAATATAATTCTAAGAAAATTTAAGATATTATAAGTTAAATAGGTTTAATATATTTGTTTTTTACACTTAATCAAATATCCCATTTTTGAACTTGTGAGTTATTTATCAAGGTTGATGAAGAACTTTAATGAAATATTTATCATGGCTTCATTGACTAATTTGACAAATTTTATGATGTGGTCCATTTATGGTAACAAGTTTAAGTCCTTCATTGTACAAACATTCAGTATTAATATGAATTTTGATGAAAATTTGGTATAGTAGGAATATGTAAGTTTAGCTTACGTATTCATGTGTAACATACCCAAATCTTCTTCTTTCACATTTGTAAGGAATGGGGTAAAAATTTTCGTAGACAACAACAATCAAGGATATGCAACATATATGTATTGAATATAAGTCATAAGTAGCATTGCATCTAAAATCTTGTTCAATCACTACTTATTTACCTGACACTTATACATTACACATGATTAGCCTTATAAATACCATTATTAATCCATTCTATGGCTCATTCCATTCTAAGAAATTGTATAATTGTACACATTAAATACAAGGGTGTAAACCCTGAATAATCCCCATGATCATTAGATCATCAAGCATCCACAAGTATCATCGTTAAACATGTAAACTTACACAATAGATATTTAACATTCTTCATTGAATCTTACTTACCATTTTAAATCACAATTCTCAAGTAAATTAAAACACATCAAGCACACATAAAAAGCATGCATGTATACGTGGTTCACCCAACTCTTTGGGCTACGTCCACCAAGGAAATGTCGCATCTTTATTCATCAAAAGTAGAGGAGTAGAGTGTGCGACATAGTGTATGCAATATTTTCATGCCTCTCACATAGAGCACTTTCCAAAAACATTCTGCCATCTATCCGAGAGGTATTACAGGGATTCTCTCCCTAGATGATCACCACAGATCATGACAATTTATAACTTGAGATACCCTTCCCTCCCCAAGCGATCTATGATATAAATTTAACATAATAAAAGAGATATGATATAAATTTAACATAATAAAAGAGATGTGCAGTAAGTGTGCCCTACCCGAGATAGCACACATTATATACAACCATTTACCATACCCCTAAACCAGCAATTAGGTATGGAACATCATAACAACATTTCCCATGCATGTATTATATTAATTGTACATATAAGTTTATGATAAGGGAAAAGGCTTATAAATAGATCTTATAAGTAATTCTGAGATCGCTTGCATAATTTAATAAGCCATCGTTAACATGTACAAGGATAAGTTTATGCTCTGAAATAGGGAACAAGGATTAGGCTTAACAAACCATCATTTCCCCAATTCCCTGTGCAATCAAACAAATCCATTCAGCATTATAATATGTAATGTAAGAAATGCAAATTCACATGGATCTTTCTCTTGCACACGCAGTAACAATAAATGGGTATAATTGATCTAGCATATACGCATATATATACATATATGAAACTAAAATTGAAAAGGGGCCTTTCCCAAATCTCAGCGCCATCACAAAATCGACATTCAACAGGAATGAGATAATCTATCCCACAACATCCTCACAGAGAGCCTTCCGAGGCTGTGCACAACGAAGCAGTCAAATGTAATATATACATTCAAAAGTTTGCAGGAATCCCATTTGACATGCAAACAATTAATATGGGAACCGAGAGGTTTTGCCAACCCTGCGCAGTAGCAAGTTATAGATCCGATAAGCAACAAACGATGCTCAATGCAACCATTATCAAAGACAACAACATGCAGTAAAAGAAATATGCAATAACTGGGTATTCAGGGATATATCTCCCGTCTGGCGCAGTCATCCATTAAACATTTAGCATGCAAAAGAAATTATAAGGAATTCTTTTCCATGCCCAACGCAGCTGGTAAACCACGTTCAACATGCACATGTTAAATATATGAAAAGAATGGGTGTGTACAGGGATTTCCGAAATGCTAAAGCGCATTATGTAAAAGAAGTATACAATCAAAATGTATCTAGCTAACAAAGAGATGTGATATTTTCCCACAGCCCTGCGCCATCATACAACAGACAGCATGCAATAAATAAACATTAAGAAATATATAAAGGATCCATCTCCCAAACAACTACGCAATAGACAATGCACACCTACTCATTTTATCAAATAAAAAAAATAGGAATAATCTCTCCCAATTGTTGGCCCGGTCAGCAAGACAATCAAAATAAAACATATCGGGATCAAGCATGAAAGCTGAGCTATTGGTATTATGGTGCATTTTTAAAGTTGTAAATTGTTTTGGGTTGGTCAATATTAAAGTATATGGTGACTCCAGGGTCACTATAAAATGGGCTGCAGGTGAGTTTAGACTCAATGTCATGCAACTGAGACATTGGGCCATTCGGACTCATTATGAAATTTCTAAACAACAGAATATCATTTTTGAGCATGTTTTTAGAGAACAAAATTCTCTAGCGGATAAGTTATCTAAGCAAGCACTATCTGGTTCGGAAGGACAGAGGAATGGTGCGACAATAGCTTCCTGGATAGCGGCTCCCGCTATTTTTTTGACTGAATCTTGTTGATAATTATCACAGTTTTTTGCTCAGCTGTTGGTTTCAGGCATTTGTTATTTTGCCTTTTTGTAATGTGGATATTGTAGGGATGTTACGTTCATAGGTGGCTATTTTTTGCCTCTCAGTAATGTGATTCTAGTAGTGTTGTCATGCTCATAGATGGCTGGAGAAGAAATTTGCTCCTTTTGGATGTATAATTTTGCTGTATTTGATTAGACAGTAGAATCAAGACTATCTTTGTACTATTTGATTCAACCATAGATATCAATAGTAGTTTTTTTTTGGCTGGAAAAAAAACAATAAATCCAGAGATTACTTGAGCCCCAAACACCAGGTCATTTTCCACATCAATCGAAGGGTCATTCTCCACATCTGCGCGAATGACAGCAAGAAGTAATTTATAAATAATGCATGAAATCATAACCTACCCGGATCCTATCCTCTACGCATCCACTCAGGCTTCACTAAAATAAATTTCCACATCAATTTATTCAAATTAATGTTTTGCTATGAAGGAGAATGCCATCGATTCGAGGGACAGTGCCTTGTTGCACTTTTACTTTCAAGAAGAGAGAGGAATACCGATAGTAACCAACTAAGAGGAGCCTAGCGCCTCTATTGCGCCCTCATTCATTAAACCAGTATTTATAAACTTCAAGCAAGCGTTACTAAAGAAAACAGGAAAATCGCATCCTTAAAGAGGAGCTCCCACCTCTATCGAAAGGAAATCAATTTTAGAAAACTGAAATCAACCAGAAACTGGGAGCTGCGTCCTCAAACAAGAGCGCCCCACTCCACTTACAGGCAGATCCACCATTCATAATAAAAGAAATTGCAATTAAGAAATCTCAGCTACTGGATGCCACCCAACAATATTTGACAACAGTAAACGTACCCATATCAAATGGTATGCCGTCCATTGAGCACTACCCATCTTCTTCAGCAAAACCCTGATAGAGTGGTTTCACGCCCTTTTAAAAAACACCGGAAATCCCCCCCCCCCACTTTGGCTCTACGCCATACCTTCAGCATATATACTATGATACAGAAAGATATGCATACGAAAGGAATGCCAAAAACAACGCCATGAAGAGGGATCGAGCCCACTCTAAAGAGCAGAGCCGTCGTCTCCTTGACCCTCCGCCTACTCCAACAGATATCCGCCAGCATTTTTAAAGAATCATTTATCAATAGGAATATACCCAGGGATTCGACTTCTTCCCCCCCATCATCGACGGCTTCCCTCTCCACCTCAAATGCAGCTGGCAAGAACTTTGGCGTTTTCATTTCAAGAATGAGACGGGTCGGAGTCACCAGAGTTAGTGGCCCATATAGTGTTTAATTAAGATAGTGCGGTGCTCCACAGGGTTTAACGTACAGCCAAAAGTAATATATATATATATAACGTCCAATACTAAATTCTCACATAATTAAATAATAAAAGTGGAACGCCTTTTCCACTTAATCTCAAAAAATTAAATAATAAAAGTGGAACCCCTTTTCCACTGAATTTGCATTTATAAATTATAACGAGCTTAGAAGTAATACTGCTCTAACCAATGTAACATAGATATATAGATAAATTCCCCCCTTTTGCATAAAAAAACCTTATTTAATAATAATATCTAGGATAGACTTTTTAATAGTTCTTTGATACACTACAATATACTTCATTATGAATACCACTAGATAGGTATCATTTTATACATACTTATTGTTTATTTTGCAATATTATTACACTATATGGTTTAAAATATTATTAGAGCTAATAATATCTTCTAATACTGATCTATCCAATGTAACATAGATATATAGATAAATTCCCCCCTTTTGCATAAAAAACCCTTATTTAATAATAATATTTAGGATAGACTTTTTAATAGTTCTTTGATACACTACAATATACTTCATTATGAATACCACTAGATAGGTATCATTTTATACATATTTATTGTTTCTTTTGCAATATTATTACACTGTATGGTTTAAAATATTATTAGAGTTAATAATATCTTCTATAGTATATAAAATGTACCCCTCTTTATAAGTACAATTACAAATAATAATGTAATTAATAATGAGTGGCCAATTTTGATCTTTATGTTGTACTAACCATACTTATAGAAGAGGTGGTACATAATGCATAACTAATTATCTCTTCTAAGGTACTAAATGTACGTCTTGGGTTTTGACCAATCGAACCAAGACAGTGATAACCATTACTTAGTTTTTAATTGTGACAATTAGTTAGCTTATGCTAATAAATAGATAGCGTGTTTTAATGAGGAGAACCATTCGCGTCCTCTGCAGAGACCTAGGATGTTAAGGAGATCCATAGGAGTTTCTTAAATTTTCATTATAGCTTTTAACAAGGATTAACTTAATGCTGAGTTTCAGGTCTTAGGAGGCATCTACTGGCTCTCGACAGTTAAGGGTATCTTCGACATCCCTTGCACATATTAACCGATAACCAAAACAACTCAAGGGACCTTCGGTGAACGTCACTATTCACTCGAGTGCTTGCGACAACAAGATAACATGAGTCATCAAACCATGGATTCCAAGCCATTTCATCTCTTCCCCCTCATAGGACTCATGCCATCAATGCTCGGTTGCATTGCGGCATCAGTCTCTTAAACATGCATTCCAACTTACCAATAAGAATTATTAAACCACATTACTTACAATGTTTACTGGTGGGGCCTTGGCCTTGAGATCCTCACCAGAACAAGTACAAATTACATTTACAATTATAGAATAATAGGGGTGTAAAAGAGGGGTATTACATCATGATCCGCCTCTTACGGGGCACAATATGGACGTCATACTCCCCAAATGGGTCGGAATGCTTAAAGCCTGTATTCAAAACCAATATAGATCCATCTTAAAAGGGGTTCTACTAAGGGCAAGAGGGTTGAGAGGTGAAAACCCTTTTTTTCTAGACTCGAAATGTTGAAGAAGTGTGTAATATTTTAATTTATTTAATTTATCTAGTCTTATATATATCTCATTGAAAATATTTTAAATACTAATGTTATGTTTTAGACACATGTCAACTAAAGGAAGATCATGGAAGGAGTTACATATCTCCGCTTACTTGGCTATAGAATGTGCCTCTTCAACGTAATCAATTATTGAAGAAGTTCAGGATCCGCCCTCATGTGGGCCAAAATGCATATGCAAGTAATAAAAATCAACTATTGAGAAAGGGAAAGTGCAAGTGGGGTATATAGTTTAACTTCATGGGAGGACATCATATATGGTACATCAAAAGGATAACACCATGAAAAACTTATATAAAATTAACCTATAATATTATGCATATTAACTTATTGTAAAACATTTACTCATAAATCAATATGTACACTAATAAATGGTTGAATGAAATGATGAGATATATATTATAATCGTCATGTAAAGAAAATACTATTATAAAAAAATTTAAGATATTATAAGTTAAATATGTTTAATATATTTGTTTTTTGCACTTAATCAAATATCCCATTTTTGAACTTGAGTTATTTATCAAGGTTGATAAAGAACTTTAATGAAATATTTATCATGGCTTCATCGATGAATTTGATAAATTTTATGATGTGGTCCATTTATAGTAACAAGTTTTAGTCATATTGGTCTTCATTGTACAAAAATTCAGTATTAATTTGAATTTTGATGAAAATTTGGTATTGTAAGAATATGTAAGTTTAGCTTACATTTTATTGTATTTGATATTGTACGAAAAGTATTTTATTCACATCTACTAATAAAAAAAACTAGTGAAACAAAACCCTAAAATTTAAAAAAAATATTGAAAAGACATCTATAAATATAAATTAATGACATAATTTTTAAGAAATGAATTTGTTTTTCTATTTGATTGGAAATTCTTCAAGATGACCTCTTCTAAATTATTGCACAAAATGCATATTTCTTAATTACCAGATTTTTTCTTCTATATTAGAGTCGTATTGGGTTTTTTAGTGATGTGGTTTTTCTCATATCGAATCATATTTTCCCAATGATTATGGGTTCAAAGAATAGAATTTGTTTTACAAAAAGATGAACCAAAAAATCTCTTCTAGGTAGTGGCAAAAGTTGTTATGAAGTGGTGGTTCATCCAAAATAGTAAAATTAGATTTCAAGGTTATCTTTTTTATTGACTCATTAGCATATATGCCTAAAAAGTTGGAAGATAACAAAATAATTTTTTAGTTTCTTATTGATAGGCAAGAACATTGTGAGTGTTTTAGCTTCTTGGATTACTTGTATTTGTTTTTTATAAGTATGTAATCCATTTCCTTTATAGATCATTGGCATTGTGACACTTCCAAACTAAAGTGATACTTAAATTTTGAAAATTATTTGGCACCTTGTGCTCTTGCAAAAATTGTACATGGTTTCATTGACATGCAAACATATCTATAAAGAATGTGCCAATTTATAATTTTAGCTTCTCAACCATTTCCCAATGCTTTGTGCGAATATGTGAAGATAACACACTTTTTGATGACGATATTCACCCAACACAAGGACGATACCTTTCCTTGGCATATCTCCTACCTTTTCTATTTATTGTGGTAACACAATAAGTGTTACTGACTAGCACACCAAGTGCTAATAGTACATCACATAGCACGAGGGAACTATCATTCATTATATTTTTGGGCATATAACCTACCTATGCTTTTCAAGGTGGTCAAACAGTAAGTGTTACCAACTAGCACACCAAGTGCTAAGAGTACACAAAGTACTCACAATACACCAAGTAATTCATCAAATCTTCCAATAAAAGAATATAGCACACCAATTGATAAGAGTACATTGTTAGCATAATTAATACTCCATCCTTGTCCTACTTAGCATTATTTTCTTTTTTCTAGTAGTTGGTGATGTAATTCCCCCCCTAGTGGTGTGCAGATGTAGTCTCGGACCCATTAGCCACCTAATACGCCCTGCATGCATTATATTAGGACCACTAGAGTCATTTCCCTACATTTTAGGAGCCAACCCACTGATTTGGTTTAGTACACAGAAGATAGCTAACTCTTGTGGGTGGTTTGTGCTCTGATTTCCATTGTTTGTGATCTAATGCACCCTTTTGTGAGTGACTTGCATGGAAAACACACTAATGCGCCCTTCTTGGTTAGTTAACTTATAGTAGCTTCAATTAACTAAGTTTTGGTTGAGTTGAGTTGAGCCTTTGGGTATGTGGAGCACTTTAGTGGTGACAATTCCTATGCTAGACAGACTAGACTCGAATTCTCCTAGAATATTTGAATTCTCTCCATCGTAACATATTTGTGTACTATACTAATTAATGGATAATGTTACACATTTATGCTTCCATTTGAGTTCCAATGCATGATTAATTTTACTCCTCCTTTCACTACAATTTTCATTGTCATTCACCTTTCTTGCTCATTCTTTCACTATGAGGTATTCTCAGCTCTATGATCTGCTATGATTTAGAATTTCACATGGTATCAAAGCTGAGATAATGTAGGTTGAGCATCTTCTTTCAGCAGTGCACCAAAAGCATCTAGATTTCCACAACAAACCCCTGTGCCATTGCTTTGAATTCATTGGAGAAATCCTTTGAGGTCTATCGAGGTGTGAAGGATCCAGATAAAAGTGCATATTGTCCTAAAGCATTGCTCAATAGTAGTTTATCTCCAAAATTGCAAGTTGTTTTGCAGGATTTTGAAGGGTTTTCAGTGCAACAGCAGAAACAATTTCAATTTGTATTCGCTCGAGCAGTTTCACATGGAGAATTCGAATGTTCCTCTATCTTTGAGGATCCTGACACCCTTCAATTATCTTGATTGGAGGGATGCCACATACCCAAAAATCAAAATATTTTATGTTGTTAGAAAAACATTATGTTATAAGTTATGGTAAAGTTTTTATGATTATTGACCAAGTGGGGTCAAGGATGAATGTAATTAAATACTCTAATATTTTTATCATCAATAAATAAAAGAGGAGACAAATATCCAAAGGAGATTGTTAAAGAGTGTTCACTGACCCACTAGGAGGAATGAACTGGGGTTGAGAGCAAATTGACATATGGAAGCATCTTCATTCACTTCTAGCTGTTGCAGGGGGAAACTTCCCTATATTTATGGTCATGTTCCCCATGTTACACAAAAATATTCCACCCTGTGAGCATCAACATTCTTTGGCCTATAGGATCCATTTCAGTGACTCAGATCCATTTTCATCCTTCAGTGATACTAGTTTATCCTATTTTTGTTTCTACCCGCATGTTGCATCACTATAGCATGCATACCCGCGAGTTGCATCCCTCTAGCCTGCATGTATGAAGTAAAATGGTAAAAACCACTATTTTATTACTTTTTACTCCCAAAAAGCGGTCATTGGGTGCCCTTTGGCTCTCCATCTTCCCAAGTAACGTCTCGATGAGTCCTTTCACTTACCTTTGAGAGGACTATATATTGAGCACATATGGCTTATGGACAGGAGGAGGAAGAGAATAGTAAAGGCACTCTAGTGGATTTTTTCCCTATCTTGAGTCTGCACTCATTGATCCTTGTAGTTGTGAACTAGTTATGTTCACCTTCCAAACTCCTTTCTAGTTTGAGTTTGCTATTCATGGAGGATTGAAGCGGTGGAGGCACAAGTGGATTGATCTAGATCTTGGTTCAGATTGGTTTCCGGCAAGAGGTCGTATCACTTTGTACTTCTTCTTATTCATTAATAGAAATACTCATATTCTCGTCCATTCATGGTGTGAATGTCATTTATTATACATTGGGTTGCATTTGCTTATGATATTATGGACCATTGTTATTGATGATCTTAATGTTATTCATATATCACATGTACTTGTTAGATATTTCTTGTCAAGACTAATTTGCAGATTACAAGTGCTTGGATGTGCACGGATTGAAATCTCCAACGGTGATCTACATCAAACATTGGATCGAGGTTGGTTACATTTCTCCATTGTTTTAACATTGTCGTTTATAATAGCATTGTTTTGAGAATTGAGTAGATTTCTCGTAGTCATCTGTCTGTTGTGGTATTCCCAAGCCATAGTGAGTTTTCTCCAATACAGAAATGGCGACTCCGCTGGGGAATACATCAATGTTTGGAAAACATTTTGAGCATTAGTCCATATTTAGAGTTGCTGTTTATCGAAGCTCTGTGTCACTGATTGGCCGTTGAGATACACTGTGGAAAACTTGCTTTTTCTGAGCCTCTGGACTCTCTATTTGAACATTTGTTGTTTCTCACCCGCGGGCTAGCTTAGTTCTGCCCGTGTACACCCGCCTCTGTTTACACTACTGCTCGCATGTATTCCTTCAACAGTAGCATGTAACTCTGGCTTTTGTTGGTTTATGGCTATTGGTTGTTGCTGGGTGATTTTGGTTGATTCCTGAGTCTTTGTTGGCCTCTTTCTTGACTGTTTCATGCCTTGGTTGTGACTAGATCTCTTCGTTTCTCTTGGTTGAGCCTTCTTGGTTTTTCACCATCTTTGGTTTTAACCTCTTGGTTTCTTCCTTTTGAGCTCTTCCTTTTGGATGAGTCTTGCTGTTTAGGATCTGCTGGGTTGTCTTAGTGATCTTCTCGGCACTTCAGTGACTGAATAGTAGGATTTTGCTTGCATTTTTTCATTCCATATATATTGAAAAAATACAAAAATATTCATTTAGTTTTTGCATTTTCCTTTCTGTTTATAAGAGAAAATACAAAAATATTTTATTTCCATGTACTGCATTTTGCATTGAGTGCTTATTGCCTTCATTTTAGGTTCTGCTTGTGCATTGAAAAGATAAAAGTTTGCATATTTATTTCGGAATTGTTGGTTGATTTTGCATATTAGTGACATTGTTTTATTGGATAGTTGAGTCTAGGATTGGACAATGGTGCATATTATTGAGTCTACACATCATTAGTTTCACAACCATATCCCTTGAGTAATCACAGCCACTAAAATTAACGCTTAATCATAAAATTCATTAGACTTATTTTATTTGTAGGGTACACCAACTAGCATAGGTTTAGAGTCTTGGAATAGATCATTGTGAGTTAACAATCCAAGACTACTGAACGAAACATTAGGTGTCTGACCAGGGAATGGAGGAATCCATGGTATAGATCGGTGTTCTCAGGAAAGCTCAACTCAAACCAGAGTTAAGCACGAGGTCACAGGAGGTTGGTTGAGGAGATATCCCTCTGATACTGGGTGAACGTGGGAGATATATCCAGGATTTGTTTGTATCTGGGGGTACCAAAGGTTCGTCCTCTTGTGCTTCAGACTTAGCTACCCTGCCCATATGACGGGTCCCACCTGCGACTGTTCCCTTAAGCATTGGTTATATTGTGGTAGACATAGTTTCCTTACCTAGGTACCGCACAGGGTACTTGCAGTGGTTATGCTATTTGTGTCCTGAGTCAGATAGGGATTGGATAGCACAGTTGTGTTCCTATAGCGGACTTGACACTATCGACACAATGAAGCCTGGGTGTCTCTATAACTAATTCTGTTACCTCCGGTTATAGTTTGGGAGTCTCAAGCCTCTCCTAGGTGAGACATACCGGCTCTAGTGTCGAGAGCTCATTTATCCACTCTATTTGTCTGCTCTTGGCTGTAGATTCTCTAGGTGTGTTCTTTTGATTTACTGTTTTTTTATCAGGAGTTGGCCTTTAGGAGACGCTATGTCTCTCTCCGGAGAGAACGTGGCATGGAGCCCTACACTTCGCCGGGTCCCGTCGTTGGGCTGGTTTAAAGCCAGCTTTGGTTACACAACGCATTACTAGAGTATGCCGGAGGACTTCCTCCGAGTCTTCAGATTCTTACAT
The DNA here is from genome assembly GCA_027924585.1 of Larix kaempferi. Lineage (NCBI taxonomy): Eukaryota > Viridiplantae > Streptophyta > Pinopsida > Pinales > Pinaceae > Larix > Larix kaempferi. The sequence goes on along the minus strand of BSBM01001429.1, from coordinate 1,956,436 downwards.
GACTTACGTTGAGGATTACATGGCTACACATCCCGATATCGGGAAAGACCTTTCTACTCCTTCGGGTAGAGTTGAACACATTTCCGATCCCCAAACTCCTCGTGAGGATTGGGAAGGTGATCCACCTGCGACTCAACCTGGTTCTATTTGGCCTAATCCACTTGGCCGGGATCCGTTTGATCCTTCAAATCTGGATAGTTATCTTTACGGGATGCCCGACTTACCCGAGGAGGAAGAATAGGATGAGCCTTTCGTTCCTTCATTTCCACGCGATTCTAGATATAGGAGGCCTAAGACTCATGATGATTTCGGCCCTATGGTCAACCCCATTGCACTCTCTTTTGGTATGCCTAGTCACAATATGGTCGAACCTTCCACTATGGTTGCTACTCATGCTGGCACTAGTCAAAGTGCTAGCCACACTATACCCATTGGGGGCACTAACCTAGCTGGGGGCACTACGTTATCCACCCACTCACATAGTATGGGGACTGGTTTGATTCCTAACCATGCCAATGTTGGAACATGATAAACTCCTAGGGATACTCAACCTAGTCGAAATGTTGTCCGAAACATGACTTACCATCCACCACCTAGTACACATGTCACTACTCGTCAACCTAGGACCACTTTTGCACATGATACCGTTCCTCGCAGCCACGGGAGTGGACACTTACCACATACGTTTGCATCCACTACCGCCGCTAATAATAGTAATGTAGGGGGTGGGAATATTTCCTATCCACATGGACATCACACCACCAACCCTGCTACTGGTCACACCCATATTTGACCTGGGAAGACTTCTCATGCTTATGGGCATCACACGACTGCTCAAGCTAATCCTAATATTGGGGGTGGGAACATACCATACCATTACAGTCAATACAACACGATTCCCACTATGAATAGTACATACATGCCCCATACCCATGGTGGAAACCCTTACTACAACATAGTCGGTGCTGGCCACCAGTATCACCCACCACCCCAATATGGTGTTCAAAATGCACATATACCTGCTTACTCTCAAATGGGTCAGGCAGGGGGAGGTTATCCATCTTATGGCCTTGGGAAAGCTTATGGGCCGTCAGGTCCTCAGTATCAGCAGTTTAACCCTCATGGTCAAGCTTTTGGTCCGTCGTACAACACAGTTCCATTCAATCAACCTTTTATGGGAGCTTATAATCAAGCTTTCCAGCCGCAGTTCTCGTTCCTTGCACGCTTGAATTTCCCGGATCTTTCGAAGCTCACGAATGATCCGGTGTGTCATGACCCTACTTGGCCCCCGGTCCCTACCAAGCTCCCTTCAGACATTCCAAAGTTTGAGGGGAAAGGTGGTCGTGTTTCAGTTGCCCAAAAACACCTATAGGGGTTTCAACGAGATCGCTTTGGTTTTCTTAGACCATTTCCAGTTCCCGGTTCATTATGATACGAGTACTGAATTGCTGTCCACCTTCCGTCAGAATAAGGCCACACATATTTCTGACCACGTTCAAGAGTGGCATTGGCAGAAGAGATTAGTTAAAGCCAACATTCCTCCAGAATTCCTGTTGGAATGGTTACTCAAGTCTTTACTTCCATATATTGCTAAGGATGTTTCGATGTCCGACATTATGACTTAGGAGCACGCTATCTTGAAAGTCCAGCAGTTAGATCTTCTTTATTCTCAGTCTGGCATTTTGTATGACATTATTCTTGATGCACTGAGAACAAGACATGAGCCTACGTCAGTTCCTGTACCACATGCCGATGGCATCGTGGGGTCTGCATGCACTCACCCTGTAGACTTGGTAGCTAATCAAATGCAAAATTTGTCGCTAAACCAGTTTGCACCCGGACAAGTTCACACCTTGTCCACTTCCACTCCGTCATCTGATGTACACAATGTGCAATCAACGAAACCGTCGGGTAACCAACAACCTGGTGGTAAGAAAAAGGGGAGAAATAATCGTAGGGGTGGAAACAATGGAAGTAACAATAATATAAATCGAAATACTCCTCATAAAGAGAATCCTAACCCTCCTCGAGAAGGCGGGTAATGCTGGAGAGGATCATAAACCTAGGCGTAAGGTGCAATTCCCTTGCAAGCTTTGTGGGGAGGATCATCTTCCTCACTTATGTCCTCGTATTGAAGAAGCATCGAAGCATATGGCACAGATCCCAGCTGTGTTGAAGGATCCCCTACCTCATCACCAAAACATGGCTTCGCATGCTCCCACCACTGGTTATGGTACTAATGAAACGACAACATTTTCTTCCAATACTAGTGGGTATGTATGTGTGAATATGGTTCAGTGGGAGGTTTGTGTTGCTACTCGTCAACGTGATTATGGTGCACCACAACCAAATTTGAGGAATCAGCCTCCCCCTCCTCCTGATAATTCCTTTCATATTGAGAAGCCTTTTGTTATGCCGCAGATACCGAAAGGTGTTCTCAAGCGCTCTACGCATAATCCTAATGCTCGAGCTGCCCAAACCTACTCCATCGTAGAATATTTGGGACAAAATCCATGTTCCATGTTAGCTCTTGAAGTTTTCCAAGCCTATCCTTCTCAGAAGCATGCCCTTTTGAGTGCGTTAGGAGTTCAGGATGGGGGAATTCCTAGTGTTATCAAGTTCGATACTAGTGATGTCCAACCTCGCTTGCCTTACCACGTGGATTTTCAAATCTAGTTTGTTTGCCTTAAGAGCTTCGTCAAACGTACTATGGTTGATGAAGGTGATTCTACATCAGTAATGTCATTGACTTGTTGGAAATCTCTTGGCTCTCCTCCCCTACTCGCGTTTGGAACTACACTCACTGCATTCAATGGTATTTCTTTTACGCCGCATGGAATTATCCCTTTCCTTGTTGTCTCCTTGGGAGGTAAGTCCGTGCCTATTGAAGTCGAAGTGGTTGATGCGCCCATCGACTACAACCTTTTACTGGGTGAGAATTGGATGTACGCTATGAAGGCTGTTGCGTCTATTGTATTTCGAGTTATTTGCTTTCCCCATGAAGGAAAGATTGTGACGATTGATCAGCTGGATTATGTTGGCACTCCTTCCAAAACATCTACAGGATCAATAGTCCCGTAAGTTTCTGATTCTCAATCGGCAACTGGGAACATAGGTGTTGGAATGTACCCCTCGTTGATGGGAACCTTTAACCATTCTGCACCTGTGAATTTTATTGGAACAATTTTAGACAGTGCACCTCCTCCTTCGAATAGTATGCCATTCCGTACTTCCTATTGTGGTGATCCATGGATTTTTCCATTCGCGGATTCTATGTCTGGAGACATTGCACACGTTGGGATGTCTATGCGTTTATCTATACCGGAGCTCACTTACGATCACAACCAACAAACCACTGCAGATCTGGATCTCTCTTCTCCTTAGATAGTTGAAGAAGATCTTGTTACGTTTCCATTTTGGGTAGCCAACTCATCTTGCTCTCATGATTGCCTCGATGATACTTTTCCATCTGATGAAGCTATCCTTGAAGCCATGTGTTGTAGTGAGAGGCCTTGGGAAGATATGCATCATCAATCTTATTTCCTTCCCAACCTTGAGCTCATTGAGCAGGAGGAGTTTAGGATGACTCTAGCTGAGATGGTTGGTCACCCTGTGGCTTTTATGCAGTCGCATGATGTTTTCTTAGAGGGGAATATGGCCAATATTTCCCCAACCACTTCGATCAACATCTCTTGCACTCCCGGAAAGATTGAGAATGTTTACGTTGGTGACGATTGCACTCCTGAGGAAATTGCTATTTACACTGATTTGTTTACAGAACTCCCAGAAGCTTTCGCCTGGTCGTATGAGGAGATTCCAGGAATAGACCCCCGCATTGTTAAACATGAGATTAAAACGTATCTTGATGCTAAACCGGTTCGACAATGCTTACGTGTTGTGAACCCTAGGAAGGCAGCTGCTATTAAGGCAGAGGTGGAGAAACTGCTCAAAGCTGGTTTCATCTACCCTGTTCCTCTTATTGAATGGGTGTCAAACCCCGTTCTTGTGGATAAGAAGCAGGGAACGATCCGCGTATGCACTGATTTCAAAGATTTGAACCATGCATGTCTGAAAGACAACTTCCCCACGCCATTCATTGATCAAATATTGGATGCTTGTGCGGGAAGTGAGATTTTTTCATTCATGGACGGATTCTCGGGTTATAATCAGATTCAAATCAAACTCGTGGACCAACATAAAACGACATTTATTTTTCCATGGGGAACTTTTGCATACTGGAAAATGCCGTTCGGCCTCAAGAATGCCGGAGCTACTTTTCAGCAAGCTATGACCTATGCCTTTCATGATCTTAAGAGGATTATGGAAGTTTTCTTGGATGATCTTGTTGGCCATTCTTGCAAGAGAGTGGACCACCCCAAGCACCTCCGTATGATTCTTGAACGATGTATCCAATACAAAATTCGATTGAATCTGAACAAATGTATCTTCGCTGTTAGGACTGGTCGCCTCCTAGGATTCATAGTTTCGAAAGAGGGTATTAGAGTTGATCCTCTCAAAGTTGAGGCAATACTTCAGTTGCCTCCTCCGCATAATCTGTTTCAACTTCAGAGCCTCCAAGGGAGAGCTATTTTTCTGTGTCAGTTCATAGTTAACTAAGCCAGTCTTACTAAAGGTTTCGCACGCCTATTGAAGAAAGACACAGCTTTTATCTAGGATGAGCGAGCCCAGCAGTCTTTCAACGCTCTTAAGAAAGCTTTGGTATCGAACCTCGTGCTTAGTCCACCGGAATTTACATGAGATTTCATTCTTTATGTGGTCGCGTCTCAAGAGACTATTGGCATGGTCTTGGTTCAAGTAGATGATGCTCTCGTCAAGCATGTTATCTATTATCTTAGTCAAAATTTAGTAGATGCTGAACTAAGGCACACCCACGTAGAAAAGCTATCACTTGCGATTGTTCACGCAGTCCAACGGTTACAGCATTACATTTTGCTTCGAATGACCACTGTTGTAGCTCACATCAATTCGTTTCAGTTTGTGCTATCATGATGCCTTATTAGGGGTAAGTATAATAAATGGATTGTGATCATTCAAGAATTTGATCTCGAGTTTGCTTCTGCAAAGTCAGTGAAATCATTGGTGTTCGCTGAGCTTATGTTGGACCTTCCACGGCTTGATGAGGATGTCATTCATGAAGATTCCTTTGTGGATGAACACCTATTTCTTATCTTAACCGAGGACCCTTGGTATGGGGATGTCATTAGATATCTCCAAACTTTGAAGTTTCCTTCTCATTATTCACGAGACGAGCGACGGCGTGTGAGACATCACGCTAAAGATTATACTATTGTAGCTGACACTTTCTATTGCCGAGGAAAAGATTCCATTCTCTGTCGTTGTTTGACTCACGAAGAAGCGGAACGGGTACTTAATGATTGCCATGCGAGGGCATGTGGCGGTCACTTATCCGGGCTTGCTACAGCCCATCGTATTATGCGAGCAGGTTATTTTTGGCCTACTATATTTAAATATTGTATTAACGCTATGAAGAGATGTCATCCTTTCTAGGTGTTTTGTCGGAACATACACTTGCATCCAACGCCCCTCCATCCAGTCGTCACCGTCGGTCCCTTCACTAAGTGGGGGGTAGATTTCATGGATTGCAAACCAGCTTCGGCTGGGGGGCATCATCATATTATTCTGACCGTGGATTATTTTTCCAAGTGGGCTGAGGCCATGCCTACCATTAAAGCCGATGGTTCTACTGCAGCCCATTTCGTGTCCAACTAGATTATCACTCGAGTCGATATCCCAAAAGAGATTGTCATTGACCATTGTAGTCACTTTCAAAATAAGATGATGGAGGATTTGCCTCTCAAGCTTGGGTTTCCTCAGGAACACTCGTCTTCCTACTATCCTCAAGCGAATGGTCATATTGAAGCAGTCAATAAGTCTTTGAAGACAATTCGCCAATGTACCATCCAACAAAACAAGATCAATTGGCATATCATGTTATATCATGCTTTGTGGGATTATCAAACCACAGTTAAGACTACCACCGGGTTCTCACCGTTCCAGTTAGTTCATGGTGTGGAGTCACTTTTACCGGTTGAATGCGAGATTCCTTCGCTCAAGCTAGCCATAGAGCTCCTCCTTGATACGACAGAGATTGAGCAATGTTTAGTACACCTCGAGCAACTTGACGAGCACCGTCGAGATGCCACTATGGACATTGATGTTAACAAGCATCATGTCAAGGTTCAGTATGACAGGTCTATCCGTCCCCGGAAGTATGCTGAAGGTGACTTGGTACTCTTGTATGACCAAGCTAAAGAACCCTTGGGGGTAGGCAAGTTCAATCCCACGTGGCACGGTCCTTACATTGTGAGGTGTGTCCTAGAAAAAGGATCTTCTAAGTTAGAAGATTATGAGGGAGTTGTCTTGAAGGAGCCTAGATATGGGCTCTACCTCAAGCGGTATTATGCTTGAACCTTTGGTTCGAGCTGATACTTTTGTACACTATTGTATAGCTTTTATGTACATAGTCTAGGTTACATTTTTGGTTGTCGAGTCTGCTGATTAGCCTCTGTTTGATTGGCAAATGTCAGTGGGATGTCCCACGTTCTTGGGTTTCGCGGATGGTGCTAGCCGACATATGCAGCAGCTTGCTTCTGCTGCCTAGGTTATCTTTTCACCTAACCATCTAGTTGTGTCCTCAGGAGGTGCTTGTCTCGATCCTACATCTGACAATGTGCCTGAGTATAGTGTCGTTGTTGATCTACTTCGAGATGCCATTTCACATGACATCCAATATTTAGAAGTCCGCTTGGATTCACAACTAGTTGTGTCTCAGCTGAATGGGCAGTACCGTGTATGAGACCCTACATTACTACAGATATTCCTTAAGGTACGACTCTTGGAGAGACATTTTGTTTCCATTACATATATTCACATTCCGAGAAATCATAATTATATATATGATGCATATGCTAACTATGTATTAGATTGGCATTTTTCACATTCATCATGAAGCACATAAAGACAAAGACATTCATACATTTGTACCATACACACATATAGTAGAACTGAGAACCAAAGTTGTATATATATATAAATATGTCCAAAAATGGTAGTGTCATACAAGACTGGAGCCCGTAGCCCTCAAAAATATACATATCGATACAAAAAATGATGAGACCCTGGGATATCTACTCCCTCCGAGGAGGTCTAGCTGCCGACTCAATGGGCTGTGTCTCATAATAGTACTGTACTGCGTTGGCCATTCGCTGCAGTAGCCGCACCCACTCACCAGGAACACCCACTCCCTGGTGCTGCATAGCCTCCGGTAGTCAGGCTACCTCTATCAGTGGTACTCGGGAAACCATCTGTGATGTCTTGTGTCGCAACGTCTGTAGTGTGTGCCCTACTGCAGCATCTGCTGCCACCTCATCTTTACCCCGACGACCATGTCTCAGGAATCCCTCGGGTCTCACTAGGCCTTTGTCTGCAAGCAAACAGTCACCCATTAGCTCATTATATTACCACCAAAAAGATTTTTTGCATTCTAAATATCATCAAAAAAATCCATAAAAATTTTAAAACACAAAACCAAAAGAGTACTCATCGATGTCTCCGAAGGCTACACCTGGTTGGAGCGGCATGTCACGGTCCTGTCTGAAGTCTATCCCTGCATAGGGGTAGTCCTCGATAGAAATAACCTGCCGGTTCCACCAGCGGAAGAACTCCTCAGTATATGGTGATGCCAGATGGCCACCACCCTGTCGTGTCGGTATCTCAGCCCACCGAGTCAGGGCTGGATCTCGGAGACTGTGAGGAGGGACATCCACCCTTGGGATAAGTCCCAAAACCCTCTCAAAGAAGAAACTGCAGAGAATTATACCATACACAAATTTTTTGGCCTTCCCCTCTTTGCATTCCGTTAGTTGTGTCTTCATAGACACTAGCAGAGTAGTACACTAGTCAAATATAGTAGGCTGCAAGCATTATGATGCATAGAACATCACCGGTCTGGATGCCTGATGTAGTGCCTTGGATCTCGTGATCCGCACCAGAGTTGCCACTATGATCTGTGTGCTCAATTCCGTTATGAGATTGATTAGCATCTGACTTCCCACTAGTCATGTGTTGGTGGGACAGTACCGTACTATGTAATCTTGCACAGTGATCCCACCACCCACGGTCCGTGATCGAAGACTAACCACTTCCCCTCTACAGGACAAACCTGTAATGAAATAGATATCCTCTACATCTAGTGTCAGTGTTTGCCCGTTGAGGATGAAGTGTTGTGCATCCACATCCCAGTAGTTGACCAAATGTCGGAGTAGTAGGTTTTGGGCCCTTAAGCCCTCGAGACTCCAGTATTTATATAAGCCACATGCTTGCAGTGCTTGTTGTACTTGCAAATCATTGCACACGGCCTCATCTACCTGGTCATGCTCTCTCTTCCTCCACTCTAGAACCATCCTGGAGTGCAAAGAAAGATATTTTTAGTCAGTTTCATGCTTAAAAACTTATTCATGGCTTTACCCGCGAGCTATATTGTAGACAGGTGCGGGTAGACATGAGCAGCCAGTTTTTTGACTGCGCATTTGATGCCCTACCCGCGACCTACATACTTACAGCCCGTGGGTAGCGCTGAAGCCATTTAGGGCCTGGCCAAACAAATTAACCCACCGACCAAAATTGAAATAAAAACACTTAAATGAATGGTATGGTAGTGACCACTAACCTGCTCCAGACGGTTCGCTGAATGGTTGCTCATAGCTCCCACGATCGACGCTTGAAATTTCAGGTGCAAACTTACCACTCAACTCGAAAATGATGAATAGTGCAAATGAATTGAAAATTATTAAATTTTGTTACTATTTATAATTTTTTGGACCCACTTTTCTATAGTTTTGTCCATTTTGGGCCGTTATGAACTAATATCGTGTCATGGAATAATGTTTTTTCAACATATTTCCTCGACGAGAGTTGTTCCGATTCATTTCACACCTACGGAAGGTATGTTTCACACCTGGCATATAGGTTAGATGCCATTTCCACATGCATTATGCATTTGACCTATTGACCATTTTCATAAACCCTAGGTGCGACCCCGCTTCGTGACTAACACAGGACCTTCACACTATTATAGAAGTGTCGTCATGTGGCGGTAGGGATTTCCCGAACATGGATACCCTAATTAGAACCCCTTATGCATTTTGGTGCCCATGTTGTTGTTTGTCCTCAGGATTGGGAGTCCTTTGTAGTCACGCCATAACGTTGCGATAAATAATCATACTCTACTTTGTCTTATGCTGGTCATCTCCCTTAAGGACTCCCCTTAGTTATATCATGTTGTGATTGCATTGCATCATCTTGCCTGCCACTTGAGCCTTGTGCCGGCTCCCGCTTTCTCAATTGTTAGCCTGGTGCCTGAGCATTTTCCCTGTCGAGCCCTGCACAGCTTATATATTTTCCTTTCACAATTTGATGACCCTTTGACCCTAAGGGAACACACCCTCGAGTGTCCACATTCTGCACGCACTTCCTTGCATTGAGCATAGGTATGATCCACTGCTTGGGACTAGTCTGCTAGCTATTTGACACTCGTTCCCTCACTTGTTGTACTATAAGCAATTTTATTCTTTTTCAAGCTTTTCCCAAATATGAAAAAGACAAAAAAAAATCAAATATTCCAAAAAGCAGGACGGTATTATGGTCATTATTTCTTGTTGGCAGCTGCTGTGTTGCCTTTAAACAGAGCATTCATTCCACTCTGTATATTATGAGTCGGTACTATAGTTGGGCCTTAGGAGCTGTACTTGTTTCTCAGTTTTCTCCACCGATTGGTTAAGTTTCCAGTCATTATGGAGCCCTTTGTAATGCCTCTTGCATTGCACAATTTATGTCAAGTCTATGCTACCTGAGTCTATCCATCTGCTCATGCTCTTGTTAAAAGGAAGTCCTGAAACCACTTTCGGCCACTCCTCATATATCTTTACTATTGCATGTCGACCATCCTTATTGAGTCAGTCCGTTTCACCTGAGATCTTCCAAATCTTTCAGCATTGCTAGTACCTCATGTTGGTTGATGGGGGAACCCTTAATGCCCTCCTTCCAGCAAGTCTCGTTCCGTCGACCTCAACTCATTTATTCCGGGACTTGAGGCTTAGAGTTTGGTTGAGTACCTTGAGGCTTGCAGTCATTAATGGCAGGTTCTCTCGCCATCGACAGTTTTTGGAATACATCAATATCCCCTGATCGATGGATTCATCCTTGTGTTTGACTTCAACCCATTCAATCACACTCTGATGATTGTGTTCTGTGCCTTGATGCCCATTTTCATTATTGGTGGGTCATCTCGCGTTTGTTAACAGTATACATCAATGATCGGTAATCAGACGATGTCTCATCAGGTTCGACCCCAACTCCTATATTCACTTGATGGGACTTGCACCGTCGAAGACTTGTGTAGAAGACCCCAGGAGATTGTGGCATTCAGTATGCTACATATGACTTTGAATTTACATCTGAGATATCACCTCTCAGATTTCAGCAGCTTGTACCTCCAGTTTGCACTAGTTATCTTCTTTTCAGTAGAAGACCATATCTTACTGTAGAGAGATCATGGCTATGATCACTTATGACATGTATCTACTTATATACTGCCTATTCATGGCCATTATATCAGATTGTTGTACTATACCGACATATATTCAGAGATACTATTGTATTATGATGAGTGATCCATTCTTTCCACTTGTGTCTCCATCACTCCACTTCTGAGTTTTATAATGTATTTCGACCATCGTACCACTTTCAGGCTCTGACCTCACACATTAGGGGACATTTGTTACACAGAAATCTTCCACCCTATGAGCATCAACATTATTTGGCCTTTAGGATCCATTTCAGTGACTCACATCCATTTTAATCCTTTAGTGATACTATTTTATCCTATTTTTGTTCCTACCCGCATGTTGCATCACTATAGCATGTGTACCCGCGAGTTGCATCCCTCTAGCCCGCAGGTATCAAGTAAAATGGTAAAAACCACTATTTTATTACTTTTTACTCCCAAAAAGCGGTCATTGGGTGACCTTTGGCTCTCCATCTGCCCAAGTAACGTCTCAATGAGTCCTTTAACTTACCTTTGAGAGGACTATATATTAAACACATATGGATTATGGACGAGAGGAGGAAAAGAATACTAAAGGCACCCTAGTGGATTTTAGCCCTATCTTGAGTCTGCACTCATTGATCCTTATAGTTGTGAACCAGTTATGTTCACCTTCCAAAATCCTTTCTAGTTTGAGTTTTCCATTCATGGAGGATTGAAGTGGTGGAAGCACAAGTGGATTGATCTAGATCTTGATTCAGATTGGTTTCCGGCAAGAGGTCGTATCACTTTGTACTTCTTCTTGTTCATTAATAGAAATACTCATATTCTCGTCCATTCATGGTGTGAATGTCATTTATTATACATTGGCTTGCATTTGCTTATGATATTATGGACCATTGTTATTGATGATCTTAATGTTATTCATATATCACATGTACTTGTTAGATATTTCTTGTCAAGACTAATTTGCAGATTGCAAGTGCTTAGATATGCGTGGATTGAAATCTCCAACGGGGATCTACATCAAACGTTGGATCGAGGTTGGTTACATTTCTCCATTGTTTTAACATTGTCGTTTATAATAACATTGTTATGAGAATTGAGTAGATTTCTGGTAGTCATATGTTTGTTGTGGTATTCCCAAGCGATAGTAAGTTTTCTCCAATACACCCCATGAAAGTGGAAGAGAGCAGGTGGCTCAATAATTATGAAATTGACCAAAAGACCTAGGCACTCTTTTAATCTCATTGAATTGAGCAGGTGGCTCACTATGTTTTTCCTTGTGGCAATTTTGAGAACAAAAAGTGAGAATGCACAAGAGATTTGATGAGGGGAAGTCTAGGGAGTGAATGGTAGACTAAGTCTGCATATTGAATTAGTACTCCTGAGTGCAGAGTTCATACTGCTAAATGTTGAAGTTATAATACTGAATACAGAAAATTATTACTGCTGAGTTGTAGAAGGATAAGCTCTTGCCTCCACACAGTATCTTTGTCCTGGTGGTTCAGTGAATAGGCTTGAGACTCCTAAGAGAAGTAACATTGGATGTCTTCAGGAAAAGTTTGGGTGGAACGGGATCCTTTGGATGTTTGTCCCCCTCTACAACTATTAGGTTCATTATTGCATGAGTCATTTAATTCTAGATTGCTAGTCTACTATTGGATATTGCATTTAATTTAACTATTAGATTGGAATTTCTGAAAGTGATAGTTTATTCTGCATAAATGGCTGAATGTTTAAATCTGGAAATGAATGCATAAATCTTTCTTTGTATTTTCGACTCTGTGAAGGGACGTACTCTAGTACATAGAAATTTGTTTAAGTAGGATGATTGATGGATGATCTTAAATGAAGCGTTAGATTCTTTATAGGTTAAATATATATGTAAATGATTACTGTAAATCTACAAGTTTTAAAATGTTGGAGTATGTCAATCATAACCTAACAACCTATTGTTTACAAAATATAATTCTCATATAAACCCTGCATATATAATTTAAGTGAACAGATATACATAGGTAGATCATCTATACATAAACTGAATTACATTCAATAGAAAGACTCGTATTATCAAACCATAGAGAAGTTACAATTATATAAACAAAGTGTAATATCTTCAAGGATATACAGTGTCATCATGAATCCATTATAAAAAAAGCTAAGTAATATCAACTTCAAAATGAACAAATAGGAGTTTTTAACATTTCTATATTTTTCAAAATGAAGTCAAAACTGGGCACTGCTATTTATTTATAAGCTTGCTCTTTCTTTTATCTTAGAAACACAGTCGAAAAAATGTTCTAGAAAGTAGAACAAACTATAAATAAGTGATCATTAAACATTATACAATTTAAATGGATTCTGAACAAAACTTTACATCATAATCATAATAACAAAATGAGTTCAAAGGTTAATTCAGGGTCAAACCGTGTAACTAATAACAAATATATTAATGTACTAAAACCATCAATTATATCGAAGGTCAAACGCGACAAATCTCACTATTATCAAATATTATATAGTAGTGAAACATACGTATTATGCCATAAGTTAAAAACGACAATCTTATTATCATTTGGAAGTAAAACTATTATAATCTTGTATTGAGGGTTCGAGACCCATATGGGCTCATCGTGAGTTTTACAAATTATGACGAACTAGGTCAATACAACCCAGGTTCTCGGCACCTTAATATATATAAGTTAAAAAAATAAAAACGTAATCGATTTTATGTTCCCACGTAATCAAATTTATATACAGTTGACAGACTCTATGGGATAGAGCCCGACGCCATCTAACATTACAAGTAATAAACATTAGGTTTTAATATCTTAATGGAAGACAAGGGTTCGAGCCTCAATAAGACTCCCCTGTCCTGTAATATAAACATTTACAATCCTTCCCAGTATACAGTAGGGTGTAGGGTTTTACCCTGTAGAATTTCTAAGAGTAGAGAACCAACGATATGCTACCTATTCGAAAGAATTCAAGTAATTACAGTATCCAAATATTAAAGAAAATGCTGAATACAATAATGCTACGTTTTCTTTACAAGCACAGCAATGCTGCCAATCAATTCGATGAAATCAAACCCTATACATGGTATCACATATTTAGAACGAATTTCCAGAATGAAACCCCTAAAACATTTTCGTATACAACCGACCAAACTAACAGGATTTCCACATTAGGGCTTATGCCCACTCTTTTTCATGCAGCAACTATAGCAAGTAAGAAAAAGCATATATTAACATAGAAAACAAGTAAGTAACAGCCACAGAAGAGGAAACCCAATACATTATTAAGAACAAATAAAATGCTGTACTTTTATTATCATCAAGACAGAGGTCAAAACCCATGAGTAAAAGTTACAGTAGAACTTTACAAGCTTTTAAACATCTCCATGAATACCAGAAGTAGCACTGTAATAAAAACAAGTTTTCAAAACAATGCCAAAATAATTGAAGAGAAGATGATAGAGGAACCAACGAGCAGGACCCAAGGCTTACCATTTACATTTCAACACCATTGTGGTTTCTTTTCTATCCATAGTATCAAAGCCTTGAATACAGACAAGACCCGAGACCAACAAGGGAGCCCCCCTGCCATTCACAAATGAACTGGTTATAAAATAATTCAAAATAGGTTGTACACAAAAGAATTTAAAAGAAAATAGTGAAAAGAAAAACCCTTACCTCTGTAAATGGTACCAAGGCGAGGCACGGAACGTAGAAACCCTACGACGCAGCCAAAACTTAAGAGCTTAGCTTGATATTAACCTTCCTTAACCATGAGCTCACCGTGCTTCAAATTTTAATGCAGAGACTGGCAGGTTTTCCATGGTAGCCATGGAGGCCGAGAGGGAGAGCTCGGCTCTCCAATGCTCAAGAAAACAAACCATAATAATGAAAAACTCAGTGACGACTTAGGGTTTTGTTCCCTACGTGGTGCTCCCACCAAATTCATGTGATAGCATTTAATATGTTGTCTATCAACCACTAACATTTCAATTTTTACCCACTTCCTATAGTTCGGGTCCCCTCTATCTTTATCAACGAGCTTCATAAGTTTTTATGTGCACCATGTTTCAAGGTACCATTGTATCCACTTCCATATAGTTTGAAGTTCGACTTTGAATAAGTGCCCAAACCCCTTTATCATTGAATTATTTTACAAAACACATTATTGCCAATCCCTAGTGTAAAGACCCTTAGAGTTTAAACATAGCACTCATAAAGTGAGTTAGGGTCTTAGTATGTCCCTTGTACACTTTATTTAGTTAGCTCATAATTTAGCTAATGAAAGCCATAATGATAATACCCAAAGCTTGTGGAGACACCAACCTGTAACCTCGGAAAGTAAGTCAATGGTGCATTAGCTTCATAAGCTATGTAAGCCCAGGGCTTGTTCAGGAACCACTTGCCAACATAAGAAAATAATGAGAACAAGACACCAAGTCATCGCATAATGAAATAGAAATGATAATGGTAAATATCAACATCGATGTAATTAATACGTCGTTATGTTCTCTATATCTTTAAGTATTTTCCTAATTAATGAAAGATGGTTAAGAGACATTTTATGAGCTACGACATATGTAAACAATAAGTGTCGATAATACAAAAATATAGACAAACAGATAATTAAATACTCATTAATATGTGAAACATACACCAGTATTAGAGTTTCAATTTACATAATTCTGTCCATTTATAGATGAGTGTCGCCATATGTATTTATAAACAACACTTTTAAATTAATCTTAATGAGTGCTAAACACTCGTAATATATTCCGCTCAGTAATTGTAGAATTTATACTATACATAAAATTTGTAATTTTTTGTGAAATTTGGGGATGCTATATGTGGTATCAGAGCACACGTTCAAACTCCAGGCCTGGAAGTGGCTCAACTTGCACAATTGAATTAAAAAATATATATATAACTACTCATTTTTGTTTTAATTTGTTTGTTGTATAGTACAATTTATATTTAGCTTGCAGGTATGGAAGGACTAGAAGAATGAGCTGAGGATAGGTCCCAACATAATGATCGAAATAATAATGAACATGAACAAGTTAATGAAGAAAATATTTACGTGGAATTAAATGATAATTCATCAGAACTACTTAGAAAAGTTAAATATCTAAAAGATGAAATGAAAAAAGTAAAGGAAGAGAATGAAAAGATTTTAAAAGCACAAGAATAATTAAATCAAATATTACTGGATAAGTTTCATAATGGCGAAAAAGATAAAGGAACATAAATTAATTTTGAATCTGGAACCATGACCTATCAACATAATGGTAAGAAGCTAAAATTCTTTAATGATGAAACTAGCTCTTCTTCTGAAATTAATGTTAAATCACGCAGGAAGAAACATAAGTATTCCAGCGATAGTAGTGATAGTGACTACCATTCTAAAAAGAGAAAGTACAAACAATACAAAGAGA
Source organism: Larix kaempferi (assembly GCA_027924585.1). NCBI lineage: Eukaryota > Viridiplantae > Streptophyta > Pinopsida > Pinales > Pinaceae > Larix > Larix kaempferi. The sequence goes on along the minus strand of BSBM01001429.1, from coordinate 1,940,396 downwards.
TTTCTAGAGATTTTAAGAAGATAAAACCCCCAACTTTTAATGGAGAAACATAAAAGGGAGAGGAAGCCGAAGCATGGTTGTCCGGTATGATTAAATAGTTTCAAATATACAACTATTCAAGCGAGTTAAAAGCTAAAATGGAAATCTATAATCTGATTGGAAAAGACAACATTTGGTGGTAGGATATAAAATGAGTAAAAGGAATAAAAGAGAAATGCATAAAGTGGAGTACTTTTAAAAAGTATTTAAAAAAAAAATGTGTGTCGCAACAGTATTATGAAGAACGAGTTAAAGAGTTTTACGATTTAAGGTTGGGTTCCATGAACATGAAGGAATTAAGCAACAAATTTATAAGTTTATTGAGATATGTGCCTTACATTACTTATGAAAAACCCAAGGTGCAGATATTTTTGAGCTGCCTACTTTTCCATATAAAGGACAAAATTGAGTATGACAACCCTAAGACCCTTAAAGAGGTCATGACAAAGGAAAATTTATGTTATGAACAGAACAAAAAAAGGGAAAGTAAACCTAGCTGGAAGGCTAAAAGGCATAATAATTTTGATCAAAGAAAGAAATTTTGTACATTTAACTGAAATTTTGGAAACAATAATTCTCGTAACTTTCCTAACAGAAAATTTCAAGGAAATAATCCAAGAGGCAATGTATAGCAAAATTTTATAGCTGCAAGAAACAAAGACATGCCTAGTGATTATTCTAAACATAACGAACAAAAGGAACTTGTTAAATGTTGGGAATGCCAAAGGACCGCATTATGCAAACACTTGTCCTAATAGGAAAAGGAATGTCAACAACATCCATACAGTGCAAGAAGAAGAAACCATTGGTGACTTAGCAAGGGAAATGCCCAGGATCAATGCAGCCTTGGAAAACATAGAGGCTGATCATCAAACTTCAATGGTCAAAGTACAAGGTATGCTAAAAGATAAACCCATCTCTATTTTAATTGATCCAGGAGCTAGCCTAAGTTATGTATCTCCTAGTATAGTAGAAAAATGTAAATTGCAAGTAGAAAAGTTAAAAAAGTCTTGGCTGGTTCAGCTACCTACAGGGACTAAAAGAAAGGTAGTTGAGTTTGTTAAAGATTGTGATTTTCTCATGAATTAGGTTAGAACACAAGTAAAGCTCAATGTACTACCATTAGGATCTTATGATGTCTTAATCGGAATGGATTGGCTTGAAAAGCATAGGGTAGTTCTAAATTGTTTTGAAAAGACATTTACATGCTTGAATGATAAATGTAAAACAGTAACAGTAAAAGGAATCCCTAGAAAAACTTCAGTTAGACAGATTTCGACATTGGAAGTGAAAAATTCTATACAAAAAGGATGTAAAATGTTTGTTGTAAATGTAATTAATGATGAACACACAACTAAAGAAGATAACTTAAAACTTGAATACATCCCAATCCTAAGAGACTTTTCAGATGTATTCCTCAAAGAAATTCCAGGATTACCTTCGAAAAGAGAATTGGACTTCACCATTGAGCAAATACAGGGTTCAGTACCAAACTCAAAAGCTCCTTGCCGGATGAACATCCTAGAGCTTAACGAATTAAAATCACAGTTAAAAGAATTAATTGATAAAAATTATATAATACCAAGCGTGTGTCCTTGGGGCGCACCTGTCATCTTCGTTAAAAATAAAGATGGTACTTTGCGTTTATGCATAGACTATCATCACTTAAATAAAATGATGATTAAAAACATATATCATTTGCCCCGCATAGATGATTTGTTTGATCAAGTACGTGGAGCAACGACATTTTCAAAAATAGACTTGAGATCTGGAAATCATCAAGTCAGAATTAAAGATGGTGATATCTTTAAAATTGCTTTTAGAACCCATTACGGGTATTAGGAATTCGTAGTTATGCCTTTTCAGCTAATTAACGCTCCAACACTTTTCATGTGTCTATTGAATAATGTTTTACATAAGTATTTGGATAAATTTGTAGTGCTATTCATTGACAACATCTTAATTTACTCAAAGACTAAGGAAGAGCACGATGAACACTTACAAATAATATTACAAGTTTTAAGAGAACATCAACTATACGCTAAATTTAATAAGTATGAATTTTTCAAAGATAAAATACAACATTTAGGTCATATGATATCCAAGGATAGAATCACAGTTGAACCTACTAAAATAAGAGCATTTAACGAATGGCCTATTCCTAAAAATGTAACTGGTGTACGATCGTTTATGGGAATCACAGGTTACTACAGAAAATTTATAGAAGGATTCTCAAGAATCGCAAATCCTATAACCTCTTTACAAAAAAGGAAAAGAAATTTGTTGTATGCACTGATGCATGTAACGATGGCCTTGGCGGAGTCTTAACACAAGAAGGTCACGTAATACCGTATGAGTCAAGAAAGATAAAAATTCACGAAATGAACTACACTACCTATGATTTAGAGTTGGCTACCATGGTACATGCTTCAAAGATGTGGTGCCATCATCTAATCGGAAGGAATTTTTCATTAATGACGATAGTAAAGGTTTAAAATATTTTTTGGATCAACCAAATCTGAACGCAAGGCAAGCTAGGTGGTTAGCTTTCCTTAGAGAATATGATTTCGAGATTCAGCACATTAAAGGTAAAGAAAATAAAGTGGCTGATGCTTTGAGCAGAAATACGAAATTAAATTTTATGGCAACAATTAGCACTTATAGAACAGATTTAGAAAATCAGCTTGTGTAATGTCCCTAAAAACAGTAAAAATTAAAAAAAATCGCTTACTACTAACATTGCCTAAACAAGTAATATGTAACAAATTAACTTGAGTACTGGGAAGTTACATTAGTCTTTGTTGAAGAAATGAGAAACTATGTCTTATGAAAGTTAGTCTTATATCGTATTTTTTCTACGGAAGCGATGAAGTAAGGTAGTGTGAAATGTAAAGCACAATCCTGTATGGTCTAGATGAAAAATTTAATACTAGTGTAATACTTTAAGGTTCTTCTTTAATTAATTCCTTTCTAAAGCTTAAATGTATGCTTGGTTTTATTTAAATGTTTAAACTCGGTTATACCACTAATTTAGGCCTGTTGGACTTTTATGAGAAGTGTATGAGTACTTCTCGGATCTTTGTGTTGGTAGTCATGCTACTGGTGGAGGTGCCGAGAGGTAAGGGATGAATAATTGGATTATCCCGGGCTTACTTAGCAATTTTTTCTAAATTATTTACTTGGATCATGTTTTGCAGGCATAAGAGGGCTCTTCCCTAAACTTCCTACTTCAACTACCTAGCAAGAAACTAGTCCTATGAATTGAAAAAGGTCCAAGAATTAGCTTATGAATGAGCCATGAAATAAACACATGGGGTTTACACCACCACAACTCAAACAATAGTGATTGGGTAAATATTGAAGCACTAGTGGATGGTGGTTGTATCTTTAAATGCTACCCAAGTGAACTTCATGTGGTTCTATTTCCAGCTGGAAGGAGGGTTTAAGCCTTTAGTCTAACACGATAGTATTGTCATTTAAGGGTTTAGGTTTGGGAAAAACACTTCATGTTGTGTCTGGTTCGACTATGCTCTCACTCGATATGCTCATGGTGAGTGCAGTCGTATCTATGACTGCATGGTAATGGAGGATGCTTCGAATTCGTGATAGGTAAACTTCCCCCCCATAGATAAAGGGTTCTTTACTATTCTTTCTGCAGGGATTGTTTGCCTCTATTTAACTTGTGGTTTTTATGATTTCACTGACAGGTTTGCAAGTATTGAAATTTTTTGCGTTGGGTTCTAACAAGTGATAGGAATATTGGGTTTTGGCGTAACACTGGTAATCCCAAGTCTTCCCAATATTTGTTCCTTCCTATCATAGATATGGCTGCAAGCTCTGTAGCTTTGAGCTCCTTTAAAATGTAGCTTCGTTGAGTCCTTTGGTATTTCTACAACTAATTTCAAAGTTCTATTGGGTCATTTCTGGATTGGTGAATAACTGAGAGGAAAACGACTATGAAGAAGTCGATTTGGACTGTTTGGGATTTTGAACCTGTTGGTCAATGTCTATGATGTTTTTATTTTTGCTAGAGATAGGATACACCCCTGATGGTTTTATTTTTGCTACTATGTAAATATTGGATGTATGGCTCTTGTAAAAATCTTAAAAGCTTTGGTAAGAAAATACCCACAGCTTTTTTTTAGGGGTTTCAATGTGATAATGGTGTTTGGATTTTAATTGCGTTTTCCACTGCGTGTGTCCTTCTGAAAATAAGATGCCACTGATCTTTTTCTATAAACTATTCTTTGTTGATTTTAGTTACCTTTGTAAGTTTCGTTTTATGGATTAAGCGTAGGGTTTTAGTCTAAGTGGATGAAAAGCATTTCACTTGCAGAGAAATTGACTTGGAAGGATTTTGGCGTTTTCTAAAGTGTGATGGCTCTGCGTTTTAGCTCCGGTATAATGAAATTTCTATTTATAATTAGATGAGGAAGATTTGTTGAGAGCATAGCTCTGTTTTGAACATATGTTGCGCCCTTTGATGGCTTCTGTCCAAATGATGGTTTTAATCCTCTATGGATTTCGTGGGTTGATTTTATTTTAAAGGATCAATGTTTAATTAAAAGGTGAAGCTAGATTATGCGTTTTATTTCTATACGGTAATGCTGGGTTTCATCCAATTTTAAGATTGATTTCCGATGAGGAGAAACGAAATGCTGAAAACCCTAAAATAGGGAATTCATGTTTGGTAGTTGGTTTTTCTTGGAAGTTGTATGCACAGTGGGTGGTATTATGCTACGTGTTTAATATAACAGCGATCATAAATGTTATATGTTGGTGGATGGTTCCGAAGGCTTGACCTACGTTATTCTATTTGTTTCTTTAAAAATAATAAAAGAAAGGAATTGAGTTTGACTATGTTGGGTTTTGTGAAGATTTTCGTGGGTCCTATTTTGTAAATCTCAATGCTAGTTTGTAAATCTTGATATATCATAAGCTTGTTAAGAAAAAGGACTAACCCCTAGCTTTCTCGTACTTAAATAATTTAAATGTATAGTGTAAGGGTTTGGGAAAATACGATTTTGTTTTTGGAAAAGGGTAATAGTTCAGGCATCAATAATATTTAATGGAAGTTTGATACTAGTAATTTATTTGATATGGGTATCTAGCACAGGCTAGCTAGGCTAGCCCTGCTAGATCCTTGAAATATTTAGGGCAGATGTTTAAATTCAACAGAAATAATAAATAAATTTTAAACCGTGAGAGCCCATGCCATTTGGTCCTTGCTCCATAAAAAATACAATAAAAATTATAATGTACATGAAACATGAATGATTGTATTCAGTCTTTGTGGAGGAGGAGGCTCTGCTGCTAGGAGAAGACTATCTCTTGTGTTCTGGTTGTATCATTGCTCTATCTATCTCTGAGGAAGTTATTGGGGTTTTTCACCTTTATGGTTTTCCCCAAGTAAAATCTGTGTCTCTTGTGTGCTTACATTATTGTGTCCATGATTGATATGTTGTAGATATGCTGTACATGTTGTTCTCTAAGTTAAGATCCTAGATCAAGATTGAAGTAAATTCTGAAAATTTAACATGGTATCATAGCTAGCCTGAAAGAAGGCATGATATGGCATGTATGACGATTGTTGCACTTACGATGCTAACGCTTGATATATCAAACACCAGTCATCGTAGCACTTTCGCTATAAATCCATTTTGGAGAATTTTTCGGATCTGAAATTGTTACAGGTCAAAGCTAAGATCCCCATGTACCTTTTGTCCATAGGAAAACCTCTAATTCGTTGTACTTTGTGATTTATTATATATACAATAGAGGGTTTCTACCTCTTCCAGATCTTAGTCATAAAAAGGTGACCTTGGCGAAAAGGTCATAACTTGGGCTAGGAAGCTCCAAATGAAATTGCGTAAAAAGTGATAGGTAGTACATAGACTGTACTATCTTAGGAAACCTTTTCAGAGGCCGAAGGTGAATCAATGACATGTGGCACGCCATACAAGTTCGCTCTCCTGTTTTATCCCATGAACAAGTCACGTTACGACACTTAGCATAACTCTCCATCAGAGAATCCAATTGAGGTCAAACCTGTCGGGATGAAAATATGACAGGCAAGTCTACCACAGGAAAAATTTGCAGACCCTGTTGATTGAAAAGTGCGGAGTTACACTAGAAACAATCAGGTACATATTTCTGTCAAAACAAAATTATTTTTGAGCACCTTCATTCATGGCTTCCGGAATTTAGGGTTTCGAAGAAAGTTGGAATTTTTGTAATCGGAGACTACGGATGAATGATACTCATCAAAATATAAATTTAGAGACCAAGATCATAATTTTTGGTTGGGCAGAAGACCGGGCTTGATCAGACCCTAGTTTGGGACTTTGATTGGAAAAGTGGAAAATTAGGGCTTCTACAAAAATGGAATTTTTTAAATCTGTGACCACGGCTGGAAGCTCCTTAGAAAAATAGAAACTTAGAGCTTTGGATCAAACCTTTTGATTGGGCAGAAGAGTGGGCTTCATCAAACCCCAGTTGAGGGTCACGTCCAGTGAATCCGAAAGTTTCAAAGGAAAAATTGAGGAGTGAAACTTTGTAGTTTTCAAATTCTGAATACACCAGCTTGATTAGCTCATCAAGGCACATATTTCTATCTTTTCGGAAGTTTGAAATTAAAAGTTTGAATTTTTGGGCTTTCTCTGACAAACCCTAATCCAGCTCCAGATCCAGTTCCTACAAATCAAGTGGATTGGGTTAATCCTAGAAGAGGATGGATTGGTCACCTGCATAAGTGAAGAAGTTCCTGTTTCAGAGGGAGATGAGGCTAAGGCTTTCCATAATAATATTACAAGAAATCTTGACAAGTATGGCTTACAGGTATGTTTCGAATTCTATTCATGGTTAAGTTTATGATATGTTTGTCTTCATATCATTACAGTTAGTACAATCTTGATTAATTACTAGACTTGTCGTAGCACCTTAATAAAATTATGAATGCATGACAGAAGATATTCATTGATTAAGGTGTTAACACTTATGATTGTACTGTTCGGATATCCATCATCTATTTCGGGATACATCATCTATTTCAGGATCTTGCATGATCTATTTCAGGATATGATCTATTTCAGGATCATCTATTTCAGGATATGATCTATTTCAGGATCTTGCATGCACAGGCATGCATCCCAGTCACCAGTTTGATGCCTCTAGCACCTTATCCACCTTCTTCTAGCACCCGGGAGCCACTTACCACAGAGTTTTAGCCCTCCCAAGCTGAAAGGCGCCCTCTTCTCACCTACTGCCAGAGAAGGGCGCACTTGCTCACCTACCACTGCAGATTCACTCCAGTTACATTCAGTTAGCTCCGATTCTCCCTGATTTGAGGCTAGTTTCACTCCTGACTGACTGTATCACTTCCGTTTGACCTCCAGTTTGATTAGGTGACTTGTTCTGACTTCAGTTAGCCTCCCATGCGCCCCCACTGAGCCTCCAGATCCTATATCAGTGCTACACACTTCAGTTACATTTATTACACTCAGTTAGACTCAGTTTGACACCTGGATGACTGGTTGTTGTGATTGATGAGCACCACCGATGATTGATGAGGACTCCTAGGTAGAGTCAAGCTACTCCATTTAGTGATTCGAATGGCCTTCTTAGTCAATTCGAATTGCTCATTGACAGAGATTGTATTCTATTGTAATTCATTCACCCTTTCTGGGATAGAGAGCACTGCTGCATGTTTTGCACAGTTTTGCACCATATTTTCTATGTTCATCTGTTGTGATTGATTTACTTGTTCATTAGATCTACTGTGACTAATTTTACATGGTATCAGAGCCATTGCAGGGACAAGATCTCTTTTCTACAGGTGTTTATACAAGAAGATTTGACTGAATTGCTAAAAATTGCAATAAGTTTGGCATGAGATATCTCAAGGGAATTCGCTCTTGTGCATGCAAAGCTTGAAAATTATTCCAATACCACTCCAGAAGCTTGAGTTACCACATAATTCCTGGATTTGATACATTGGACCCATTCAACATTGCTTGAAATCCAATCCCAGGTGTGATGCAACTCTCAAAGGGTGGATTGTTCGACCTTATTGTGGTTGTTTTGATGTGATTTGCAGGTTTATTGTCTCCTCCAATTGCATTCGCTACCTTCTGCATGCAAGCCTTTCTACAGCAATTGCATTCGCTATAGTCTGCATGCAAGCTTCCTCTTCATCAGTTGACTCAATCCTTGCAATGGAATACTCTTCTTCAAAGCCTATCCTCACCCCATTCAATTATTTTGATTGGAAAGATGATATGGAGATCATATTACGTTCAAAAGGTTACTACCGAGTCACTCTTGGTCTTGAATTGGAGCCAAACAATGTAGCAGAAAGAACTAAACACTACAACAAGCTTGATGAAGCTTATGGTCTTCTTTGTCTCTCCATCTCCAAGGATCTTCACTTCCATCTCAGCGGATTGAAGACTCCAAAAGCCATATGGGAGCAACTTGAGACACTATTCGGCAAGCAGGATGAGCTTAGGGCTTTTCAATTAGAGAATGAATTGATTGGCCTTAATCCTGAGAATTTCGAGACCATCAATGAATTCTTCACAAAATTCAAGAACTTGAACTTGCAATTGAAGAACAGTGGTGTTATCAAAGAGGATAAACAGTTGATCCTCTCCATTCTAAGCAAGCTTGGGAAAGATTATTCGGTATTTGTCTCTACTTTCAATTCCGGTCGGCTAACTACCCCGAATTGGAAGATGCCTACCTTGAATGCCTTCATTGAGTCCGTTACGAAAGAGCATGACAAGTTGATTCAAATGGGGTCCATAAGCTCCAAAGATTCAGCCCTATTTGTTCAAGGACCCAAGATCTCGAATGGTAAAGGAAAGCTAAAGAAGGAGAAGCCCAAATTCGAGCCTCACAAGCAAAAAGACAAAGGCAAGCAAACGGATGCACCATCCAGTTCGAAATCCAAGCAAAAGGGAAAAGAAGGTAACCAAAAATCTAAATGTACTTATTGTAACCGTGGCTTTCATCCCGAAAGTTCATGTATGAAGAAGACTATAGATCAAATGGCCCTCCTTTTGGAAAAGAACCACATAACCCTTCCTGACGGTGCAAGGAAGAAAGATCGGAATGATGATCATGAAAGAGGACAAGCACTCATGGCAACGGTTTCGAAGCCCTCAAATCTCTTGATAGATTCGGGTGCATCAAATCATATGGCTGCAAACATTGATTCTTTCTCCTCATTCGATCCAAACAGCTCCATCCCCATCCATTTGGGAGATGACTCAAAAATTTCTTCAAAGGGAAAAGGTACGATTCATGTAGAACATGGATGCTTTCAGAATGTTCTCTATGTGCCTTCCTTAGCTTCGAATCTCCTTTCTGTGTATCAAATGACACATACTGATGATCCAAAGAAAGTCACATTCAGCCCTAATACAGTTGAAATTTCTGATATCAAAAGTGGAAGACTAGTTGCGGTTGGAAAGGCAAACCACACTGCAAAATGTTATGAGTTTTCGCACTTTATTCCGCTTGCAAAGCCCACTGCTCTTCGCACACATGGTAATGAGGTTAGTAGGCTTTGGCATGAAAGATTTGGACATCTAAATTATAAGTATTTGCTGCTGCTATCAAATAAATCCATGGTAGATGGGCTTCCACAACTCCGTTCCTCGAAGGGAATATGCACCGGTTGCATTATTGGGAAGCACCCCGAGCACAGATTCGACCGCGGCAAGGCTAGCAGAGCCTCTACTATTTTGGGATTGATCCATTCTGATATCAGTGGTCCGCTGCCCCATATGTCATTAAATGGTTCAAGGTATGTTTTGACATTTATTGACAATTTTTCCCGCTTTACATGGGTATTCTTTCTCAAAAACAAGTCAGAAGTGCTTGGAAAATTCAAGGATTTTAAGGCTTCTGTCGAGACCACCACTGAGAGCAAGATCAAAGCTATTAGATCTGATAATGGTGGGGAATATATCAAGTCCAAGTTGCTGCAAATTTGTACCCAAAGCGGAATCAAGATCCAACATACAGTTCCTTACACACCCCAGCAGAACGGTGTAGCGGAAAGGAAAAACCGGTCACTGAAAGAGATGGCTACATGCATGATTGAATCAAAAGGTTTGGCTGCAAATATTTGGGCTGAAGCAATCAATGTTGCTGAATATATACAGAACCAAGTTCCACATTCATCTGTGAAAGGTATGACTCCTTTCGAAGCATTCTTTGGTCACAAACCGGATGTGTCAAATTTGAGAGTTTTTGGCTCTACTGCATGGGCTAGAATTCCTTCTGAGAAGAGACGAGCTTTGGATCCACAAAGTATCGAGTGCATATTGATAGGATATGGGGAAGAATCAAAAGAATATAAACTCATGGATATTAGATCTAAAAAGATATTCATAGAGCGCAGTGTGCAGTTTGAAGAACCGCTTCAAGAATTGCAACTAGTTGAGGAGAAAACTGCCGATTCACCGCCTTCACCAGAAGAAGATTCGAGCAGCGATAATGAAGGTATGAGTTCTGATATTTCTGATATTGTAACAGCATATGATGATCATGACATATCAGGTTCGGAATCCGATCATTCAGATCCCCCTCAGTTACCAAAGTGGGCCCAAAACACTCTACAATCTGCTGGTTCTAGTCTTGGAAATCTTGCTGATCCGAGACGAACAAGAGGAGACTTTCAAAGGGCAGGTATGGCTCTTTCTATTGCTGATCCATTTCTTCCTGAGATTTGTTATTTGATGGCTGGTTCAGATCCCCAATCATACTATTCAGCCCATCGAGATCCGAGATGGAAAGATGCCATGGATGAAGAGTACAGTTCTCTTCAAAAGAACAATACATGGGAGCTAGTTTCTCTTCCACCTGGAAGAAAATTAGTGAAGTGTAAATGGGTCTACCATACTAAAGTTGCTGCTGATGGCACTATCAGCAAATATAAAGCAAGGTTGGTGGCAAAAGGTTTTTCTCAAGTCCAAGGAGTGGACTACACAGAGACCTTTGCACCAGTTGCAAAGATGGATTCCATCCGCCTTGTTTTAGCTATTGCCGCATCCAAGCACTGGGAGGTGCATCACATGGATGTGAAGAGTGCATTTTTACATGGAGACCTTGCTGAAGAGGTCTATATGCAGCAGCCAGAGGGTTATACATCAGATCCATCATTGGTTTGTAGATTGAAGAAGTCTTTGTACGGGTTAAAACAGGCCCCAAGAGCTTGGTACGCAAAGATGGACTCCTTCCTTCTTTCTCAGAATTTCCAAAGATGCAAATCTGATCCGAATGTCTATCTTCAGCGAGTTAAAGGTAATTTGTTGGTTATTGTACTTTATGTTGATGATCTGCTTATTACTGGTAGCACACTTACTTCAATAAACAAGCTAAAATCTGCCTTAAATCTAGCTTTTGACATGAGCGATTTGGGCTTGCTGAGTCACTTTTTGGGCTTGGAGATAGCTCAAAATTTCGATGGGATCACTATATCTCAGCAAAAATATGCTTCCGACCTGTTATTGAAGTTTAATATGGCTGAATGTAAGGCAGCCCCGTTCCCATTCCTCTCAGGAATCAGTCTTGAGGAGGGAGATTCCACACCGCTTGCAGATTGCAGTATGTATCGACAGTTGATTGGTTCACTACTTTATTTGACACATTCACGGCCTGATATCTCATATGCCGTGAGTGCAGTGTCAAGATATATGCAGCAGCCACATGAGCTTCATTGGCGAGCAGCCAAGCGGATCTTGCAGTATGTGCAAGGTACGAGACAGTTTGGCATACATTATGCTGCAGATTCTGAGCTAGATTTCATTGGTTTTACTGATTCAGATTGGGCAAGTGATAGCATTGATCGGAAGTCCACTTCCGGTTATGTTTTCATGATTGGTCATGGTGCTATTTGCTGGTCCAGCAAAAAGCAAGCAGCCATTGCACTTTCTTCAGTAGAGACAGAGTATCGAGGGGCAGTCAATGCCTGCATTCAGGCAGTTTGGTTGCAGGGTATTCTTTCCGAGTTTGGTTTTGGTGGCACTACTTCGACTGTCCTATTTTGTGACAATCAAAGTGCTATCAAGATCTCCACAGATCCAGTTCAGCGGCAGAGGACCAAACACATTGAGATTCATATGCATTACATTCGACAGTTGGTGCATGACCGCACCATCATTCTGCAATATTGCCCTACTGATGAGCAAATTGCAGACATCTTCACCAAGAGCTTCACTGAGAAGAAGTTCTCTTACCTCCGTTCACTGTTGGGGGTGAGTTCCATCATGGTGGAGACAGATTGATTCATTATTATGCTTTAGCTTGAGGGGGGGCTTTCTTCCCACTGGGTTTTCCCTCTTTCCTCACTTAGTTTATTTTCAGCATTTTTTGGATTATTGTATTGGGGTGACCTTTGGTCTTAGTTACCAGGGCCCCACATTATTTTAGTTGGAACATCATAGTCTAGCTTGAGGGGGGGTGTTCGGATATCCATCATCTATTTCGGGATACATCATCTATTTCAGGATCTTGCATGATCTATTTCAGGATATGATCTATTTCAGGATCATCTATTTCAGGATCATCTATTTCAGGATATGATCTATTTCAGGATCTTGCATGCACAGGCATGCATCCCAGTCACCAGTTTGATGCCTCCAGCACCTTATCCACCTTCTTCTAGCACCCGGGAGCCACTTACCACAGATTTTTAGCCCTCCCAAGCTGAAAGGCGCCCTCTTCTCACCTACTGCCAGAGAAGGGCGCACTTGCTCACCTACCACTGCAGATTCACTCCAGTTACATTTAGTTAGCTCCGATTCTCCCTGATTTGAGGCTAGTTTCACTCCCGACTGACTGTATCACTTCCGTTTGACCTCCAGTTTGATTAGGTGACTTGTTCTGACTTCAGTTAGCCTCCCATGCGCCCCCACTGAGCCTCCAGATCCTATATCAGTGCTACACACTTCAGTTACATTTATTACACTCAGTTAGACTCAATTTGACACCTGGATGACTGGTTGTTGTGATTGATGAGCACCACCGATGATTGATGAGGACTCCTAGGTAGAGTCAAGCTACTCCATTTAGTGATTCGAATGGCCTACTTAGTCAATTCGAATTGCTCATTGACAGAGATTGTATTCTATTGTAATTCATTCACCCTTTCTGGGATAGAGAGCACTGCTGCATGTTTTGCACAGTTTTGCACCATATTTTCTATGTTCATCTGTTGTGATTGATTTACTTGTTCATTAGATCTGTTGTGACTAATTTTACATGTACTAATGCATTATGGTGTTGTATGAGGTTCATGTTGTCCGCTAACATGAAAGGCAAACCAAGAAAGAAATATCATGTTCTAGTTCAAGAACATATGATCATGATGACATGAGGACAAAGATTCATCCATTGTCATGAATCACTTAGAAGATCTATTTGTGAGGTATGCATAACTTGGTTGTACAATGGTTAACTTATGACACATGCAGGTTACTAGCACAAGTCACTGAAGAGAACCAGAAGACATTATGCGGGTATGTTAGACATAACTAGCTAGGATGCTAATCCAGGTATGTTTTTTCCTATATCAAGTTAGAATCCTACCTTGTGTTAGGATCTTATATTGTTGTGTTATTGATAATGATTATTCATGAAGTCATAGGTTTGAATAGTCATGGTTGTATGCATATTATGTTTCTTACCATAATTGATGATATGACTAACGAGAAGAATCATGAAGGTATAGGTTTGAGTAATCACAGGTTGATGCATATTATATCTCTTATCTTGATTGATGATTTAACTAACCAGAAGAGTCCCATGTTCAAATAAGAATATGCATAAGTAAAAGAAGACTTCCCTGAAACCTTGAATACTAATGTTTATTATCTGTGTTTGAAATAATCATGACTATACATGTTTAAGATTATTGTGTTTTGATAGAATTTAGATTATACTAATGAATGTGTGATTATGTATGCGACCTCGAGGATAACACAATGATGATACTAATAAGCATGCATAGTGATTAAGGGTGGATATAAGTTCAAGGACAGGTAATCCAGGAAACAAAGATCAAGAGGGAGCACACTCCAGTTTGTTCCTGGAAGGAAGCAAACATCAAGAGGGAGCACACTCCAGTTGTTCCTGCAAGGAAGCAAAGATCAAGAGGGAGCACACTCCTGTTGTTCCTGCAAGGATGCAGATATTTAGAGAGAGTTGACCACTTCACACAATCCACATCAGAATGGAGTTGTAGAAAAGAAGCAAAGACTAAGAGGGAGTCAACCCAACAAACAAACAAAGATAAGTATTTGAATTATCATTCCTTGCATATTTTATTGTTTAAATAATATTGTTCAATAATGTACATACTCATGTTCCTAGAATTAGGTTGTGTATTATGCATGTTAGAATAGTTTCATTGATGAACAATATACTACTATTATGCATATGATGGGTAAATGGCCTATGGCACTGTACAACATTCCATTGCTACTTATCTAGAATGAAACCTCTTTGCTGACATGTTGGGAGTAGTGCAAACTCTTAACAATGTTCTGGTAGAGATTGGAAGGCATCTAGAAAGTTACATGATATGGATGAATGTTGTATTGGCTAAAATAATTGCATGACTATATGACATATTTCTTTATGTGTAAGGATGTGTTCTGAAAACTATGAGAAGTTTCTAATCATGCAATTTAACTTGTTTTGTAGGAAAGATCGTACACGATCACCTACAAAATAAGCACTAAAACATTTGTATAGCAACAAAGTTATCTATTGAAAATATTGAAGATATTGAAGTTCCCAAGATCTGGGAAGGATTCCATGATCGAGGAGCACTAGTCGATCATGAAGATGTTTGGGATGCAGTCCCAAGACTTGAAGGGGAGTCTATAGTGACTTCCAAGAGGATCTACAAGATCAAGCATGCTGCAGGTGGTAGCATAGAGACTTTTGCTCTTGTAGCCAGATACACTTCCATTAGATCCGTACTGGCTCTAGCTGTAGTGATGGAAGATACACCAGATGGATTTCAAGGCAGCTTTCTTGAATGGTTTAGTTGAAGAAGAAGTGTATGTGGAGCAGCCACTTGGTTCTAAGACACATGACAGGGAATCATATATGTGCAGAACTTGGTATGGTAGGATAGATATCTTTCTATCCAGTTTGGGCTTTACCAAGAGTAAAGCGGATTCCAACCTTTACTACAAGGTTGAGGAAGGCAATCCAGTGATACTACCTTTGTATGTGGATGACCTATTTATTAGAGGTGAAGATAGATTGATTGCCGACATGCAGTGGAAGCTTGCTGCCAATTTCGAGATGAAGAACTTGGGTATGATGCACCACTTTCTAGGTATGGAGGTGTGGCTGAGTGCAGATGGAATCTTCCTTGGATAAGGGAAGTATGCAGTAGAGATCCTGAAGAGGTTCGGGATGATGGACTGCAAGGCCACAACCACACCTATGGCATTGAACATGAAGCTTCTATGTGATGCTTCATCTGATCCGGTTGATTTCACTGTGTATCGTCAGATGATTGGGTCCTTGATGTACTTGGCGAATACGAGACCAAATATTTTCTTTGTGGTGAACACATTGAGCTAGTTCCTGACAGATCCAAGGAGTGTTTACCTGGTTGCTGTAAATCATATTCTGAGGTACCTGAAGGGTACGATTGACTATGGAGTCAAGTATGATGTGAATCAAAAGTTTAACTCGTAGGGTTATTCAGATTGAGCAGGTAGTGCTGCAGATAAGAAGAGCACTCCTGGGTGTTGCTTCAGTATCGAATCAGGTGTGATCTCTTGGTTTAGCAGGAAGCAGTCCTACGTAGCATTGAGTACAGCCGAAGCAGAGTATGTTGCGATGGATGAGTAGGTTGTAGATGTATTGACCAAGCCGTTGGCCAGAGTGCAGTTTGAGTACTTCAGAGAGAGGCTCGGTGCACTTCAGATCGAGGTTCCTTCCAAAGGGAAGTGATGAGTCCGGAAGATGCAGATGCACATGAGCTTTTCTAACATGGTTGATGTGTTCTCCCATGGTCGTGATGTAATTGCTGAACCATTCTCACATGGTGGTAGATGTGTTCTCCCATGGTGTAAATGTAAGGGCTGAATCCATTTTTCACATGGTGGTAGATGTTTTCTCCCATGGTGAAGAAGTAAGGGTTGGATCCTTCTCCAAATGGTGGTAGATGTGTTCTCCCATGTTGGTGGTGTAAGTGCTGGATGATGTGCATCTGGGTTGTGCTTCGTGGATGATGAGATGATCTGAAGAGGATGATGCTATGATGATCAGGAGGATCATGGATGATGAGCATCAGGACGATGCTCCAGTTATGGCTTTGTATATGTATTAGGATGATGTTGGATATGATCAGTTGAATCATTTATATGTATATGTATGTATATGCATCATGTTGGATGCTTGGACCATGTATCTGTATTAAAATCAGGTGGATACATTGAATGATCAGGTAGATCATGTATGTTGATATGTATCAGGTATGATCAGGTGGATCATGTATTTGTATTTGTATCAGGTGGATACACTGTATGATCAGGTGGATCATGTATGATGATATGTATCAGGTAGATACTTGGTATAGATCAGTTGGATGCATTGTATGATCAGGATGATCATAGATGACAAGCTTCAGAATGTTGCTCTAGATGACATGCAGCATGATGTTGCAGTGATGATGATCAGGATGATCATGTGTACATCAGGATGATGTATGGAGAGTATCAGGATGATACTCTGTGGCCGTGGACAGGTTGTGCAAAGGAAATCCTCGATTTGTTCTAGGTCACATCCAGTATGAAAAAGGACTAGCATTATGTATCACATGTATTACCTGGGAGATCCTATAGGTCGGAGTTGTGTACCTGTAATAGCCTGGGATGCTCTTTTGAGGGTTTGTGATAGTGGACCACATGTAAGACCTGGGAGATCTGATAGGTTGGGCTGTGTGCCCGTAATAAGTCCTAGGATGCTCTTTCAATGGTTTGTGGTGGGATGCTACATGTAAGACATGGGAGATCCGATAGGTTGGGTTGTTTTCCCGTAATGAGTCTTGGGATTCTCTTTCGAGGGTTTGTAGTAGAGGTCACATGTAATCAGTCCTGGAGATCCTATCGGTCGTGCTTAGGCACATAAATGTTCCTGGGATGCTCTTTAGAGTTCTTTTCGGTCATGCTATGCACATAAACGTTCCTGGGACACTATTTTAAGGTTTTGTGATAGTCACACGTAATAAGTCCTGGAGATCTGGATAGGATGAAAAAGGCCTTAGATGCTCTTTAGGGTTCTTGCTAGTCAAGAGACTCTTTTAAGGTTTTGTGACGCATGTAATAAGTCTTGAGGACTCCACAGTATGGCTACTGATGATGAAGACGTGCATGTGGTGGGCCTACATTAAGTATGAAGAAGGATTGGCTTTGTAGAACTTCCTATGACGAGTAGATTCAGAGATTGATTGAGATAGCAGCAGCAGTGACGATGATGATTCGATGGCGATACATCGATGAAAATGATCCAGAGAAGAAGACTTGTACTAGAAGACCCGTGTCAAGAAATACCTTCCTAGTTAAGAGGGAGTGTTGATGTATATGTAACTTCAGAATGTATTTCACATATATGTATATTGTATTCCTATAGAGATATTATTATTCCTCTATATGGAAGTGTCGTCATTTATATTGTAAGTGTCGTAACTTATACTTGATGGGTTATTAGACCACCTTGTTGGGGTCAGCCCTCTATAAGTCATGTGGGTCGAAGGGTTATTAGGCCACCTTAGTGGGGGTCGGCCATGTGGGTCAAAGGGTTATTAGACCACCCTATTGGGTGTCGGCCCAGTCAGCATTGTGCTATGTGGTTAAGTTAAGGCTGACCTAGTAAAGGTTATTAGGCAAGTCAAGTCTAGTATAAATAGAGATCAGGAGATTTCTATTTAATCATTCTATTCTCTCACTCACACTTTGGAGGGTGGTGCACTTATGGAGGAGGAGGCTCTGCTGCTAGGAGAAGACTATCTCTTGTATTCTGGTTGTATCATTGTTCTATCTATCTCTGAGGAAGTTATTGGGGTTTTTCACCTTTATGGTTTTCGCCAAGTAAAATCTGTGTCTCTTGTGTGCTTACATTATTGTGTCCATGATTGATATGTTGTAGATATGCTGTACATGTTGTTCTCTCAGTTAAGATCCCAGATCAAGATTGAATTAAATTCTGAAAATTTGACACCTCTTGCATGTTGGATTCCCTCGTTTAACATGGTAGTTCTTGCAATCCTTGATGATAGATAGAAAATGATTCGTTTAACGAATTTAAATAAATGATTATATATAGAAGTGCTATTTAGAGTCTTCTCGACTCAACACTTTTTAAAATCAAGTAACCCCGAGTGCTCTTCAGAGCTTTAGGTCAACACTCTCACATGGGCATTATGCTAGTGAAATTCCAGAGCATCCCGCGCAACACTAGTACTAGAATGTGGTTGTGAAGCACATCTAGAATGTACAAATGGCCTCGGATCTGGTATTCATTATCAAGCTTGGACTGCTCCAAGGTTTATGCCAAACACTCTATGTACATCAGGGCTTACGCACAGTACATAATAAAATCCTCTAGGTACATCGAGGCTTATGTCCAGTACATAGGTCATCTGTGTGTTCCCGAGTCCATGCTCAACACATCATACAAATTAATCATGTAAACCATAACTATGCACAGTATGTAACAAAAGATCAATCTCAGTATATTAGGGTTGGTACCCAATCTTATAATAAAACATAAATCCATACATTGGGGCTTTCTACCCAGGATATAACAATAGTTGGCATCAAACTGGGTCCATGCCCAATATGTAATTCTATAAAAGAAATGAATCATGTGCACTGGGGCTTATGCCAAATACAACAAAATAAATCCTATGTGTTGGGGCTTAATCCCAGTATATAACATAAAAAATAGTCAGTCGAAATTCGGGGTATTACATCCCTCGCACTTAGAACAACACCGTCCCAGAGTTCTAGGGACTAGAAATGAAGTCATGAAATAAGGCGGGGTATGCCTCTTTCATGGTTGTCTCATTTTTCCAAGTAGCCTCTTCTGGTCCGAAGTGCCTCCATTGTACTTTCAAATCAGTGATGGTCCTTCTTCTAAGTTGCACCTCTCTCTTATCCAAATGTGGAGGGGCTCCAATAGGAATTCCCCTTTGGGTTCCACCTATAACAAGGACCAATCAATCACATGTTTAGTATCATAAAAATATTTTTTTAATAAAGATGCATGAAAAACATTATGAACTTTTACATGAGCTAGTAAAGCTAACTCATATGCTAGTGGACCTTTCTTGGCCAGTATCTCAAAGGATCCACAAAATCTGGGGGCTAGCTTCCTGCATCACCCCAAGAATAGAGAGCTTCTTTTTGCCTTTAATTTTAAGAAGACATGTTCACCGACTTGGTAATATTTGTCTTTTCTTTTCGTATTCGCATAACTCTTTTGGCGGTCTTGTGCCTCTTTCATGTTTTGTTGTACCTTGGAGACTAGTTGCTCCAAGTCATTTAGTAGGTTGGGACCTAGCATAAGTCTATCTACTCGACTATCCCAAGTCACTGGTGTCCTACATTTTCTGCCATAGATCACTTCGAAGGGTCTCATTTTGGCAGAGGTCTAGTATCTGTTGTTATAAGCAAACTCTCCGAGGTGCAAATAATCCTCCCACTTAGTGAGGTTGTTCATAACATACATCCTTAGCATATCCTCAAGGATTTGGTTTACTCATTCCGTTTGTCCATCGGTTTGGGGATGGTACGAGGTACTGAACTATATTTGTGTCTCTGAACCGGAGAATAATTCCCTCCAGATGTTGCTAGTGAACTTCATGTCTCGATCGGAAATGATTTCCTTGGGTATCCCATGCAATCGGAAGATCTCCTTTAGGAATATGTCTGCGATGTTAACAACTTTGTAGGTAGACTTCACTGGTATAAAATGTGCTGCTTTGGATAACTTGTCTACTACTACAAAGATGGAGTCATTCTGCCTCTTACTTTTAGGTAAACCCGTAATGAAATCCATACGAATGACCTCCCACTTCCACTCTGGAATAGTTAATGGTTGCAGTAGTCCCGAAGGGTGCTGGTGTTCTGCCTTAACGAACTGACACTCCTGGCACTTGGCATTGAATAAAGCTATGTCGACTTTTAGCTTAGTCCAAAAGAAGTGTTTTTTTACCGCTGATATCATCTTTTGATATCCCGGATGTCCCGAATAGGGATTCTGGTGGAATTCTATGAGGATGTTAGGTCTCATGTCTCCGCTTTCTAGAACATAAAGTCTCTCTTTCGACCACAACAGTCTCGACTCATCTATATTATACTCCTTTTGTTGTTGGAATAACCTATCATCTTGGATCTTTTTAAGGATATCGACATAGAATTGGTCACTCTGACATGCCGTTCTAATCCTGTATTGCAAATCTAAGTTAGCTTGACTCACGGTTACCTCATATAACATATGCACCCGTCGACTTAAAGCATCGGCGATCTTGTTCTCCTTTCCCTTGATGTGCTTTAGCTCAAAGTGGTGCTCATTAAGGAAATCTAGCCACCTGGATTCTCTGGTGTTTATGTTAGGTTGGTCAACTAAGTACTTCAGACTCATGTTGTCCGTCTTTAATAGGAACTTCTTTCCCATAAGGTAGTGCCTGCACATATTCAAGGCGTGGATAATGGTGGCTAGTTCAAGATCGTGCATGGGGTAGTTCTGTTCGTGTTCCTTCAACTTCCTTGAATCATAGCAGAATGCGAAGTCATTTTGCATAAGGAATCCATCGAGCCCTTCCTTGCTTGCATCTGTTTAAACCACGAAGTCCCCATCGGGGTCAGCAGTTTGTAGGATGGGTGCACTAGTCAAGATTTGCTTGAACTTTTGGAAACTTTCATCGCATTTTGTCGTCCAAAGAAATTTGGTTGTCTTCTTCTGCAAGGCTGTCATAGGACAAGCAATTCGTGAGAAGTTCTCAATGAACTTCCGGTAGTACCCAGCTAACCCTAAGAACGATCTTATGTCGGTCATGCACGTGGGGGTAGGCCATTCCTCTATGGATTTAATATTCTCGGGGTTGACCACTATCCCCTTCTCTAAGATGATGTGGCCTAAGTACTGTATATGGGGTTTGTAGAAATCACACTTGCTAAACTTAGTGTACAATTGGTGTTCTCATAGTATTTGCAATACTATTCAGAGGTGTTCTTCGTGCTCTTCTTCATTCTTGGAGTAGATCAAAATGTTGTCAATGAAGACTAGAATGAACTTGTCTAGGTATTTACTAAAGATGTTGTTCATCATGAACATAAAGTTGGCAGGTGCATTAGTAAAACCAAAAGGCATTACCACAAACTTGTAATTGTCGTATCGAGTTCGAAATGAGGTCTTAATGATGTCTTCATCACAGATTCTCACATGATGATATCCACATCGTAAGTCGATCTTTGTGAAGATCTTCATACCCCCGAATTGATCAAACAAGTCATCAATTCTAGGGAGTGGGTAATGGTTCTTGATGGTCAACTTGTTGAGTTGGCGGTAATCGATGCACATCTGCATCGTCCCGTCCTTCTTTTTGACAAAGAGTATTGGTGCTCCCCAGGGAGACACACTTGGTCGGATATAACCTTTCTCGATCAACTGTTGTAACTGAATCTTGAGTTGCACCAATTTGAGTGGACTCATGCAGTAAGGGGCTTTGGAAACTGGTACGGACTCGGGTGTTAGCTCTATGGAGAAGTCTAGGTCTCATTTGGGCAGTAGCCCAGGTATTTCCTCGGGAAATACATCCTTGAATTCTACAAGGACTGGGAAGTCTTTGATCTTCTGTTCCCTATCCGCTTCTACGGTTTGAATGTTGACTGCAAAGGGTTTACAACCCTTTCTTACACATTTCTTTGCTTGTAAGGTAGATATATGCCTTATGGAAACTTTCATAGGGATACCTTGAACGGTTTTGTGATTCCCTAGGTTATTCGTGCATAGTATTGGCTTGTTCAAGCAGTCGCGTAGGGAATGATGTTCCTCTAACCAATCCATGTCTATTAGTACGTCATAAGACCCTAGTGGTAAGATATTCAACTCTACCTTGGTTGAGAACCCGTTTAAATCTACTTCACAAGTTCTAACTGGTTCGAATACTTTTTGCTTGGTACAGGTGGCTTGTTGTACCAACCACGTTTCTCATTACTCTCTCAGTTTAACTTACAAATATTTACTATCTTAGTGGAGACATAACTTTGGCATGCATCGAGATCTATTAAAACTGAAATGGCTGTGTTTGAGATCTTACCCTCAATTTCAACCATAGTGGCCTGGTGATCTGCTTGTCATCCATCAAGTGTGGCATAAAGTCTTGGTGTTCTTTCCATGTCCCCTACGGTTGGGTTTGCTTGGACATTGTGTAGAACCCCGTCCGTCTTGTTGGGCAATCTCTCAAGTAGTGCAGCCCTTGGCATTTCCAACATGTAATGGTTGGTGGAGAAGCCTTTGCTCCTTTGTTGAAAGCTGGTCTGTTGACATGCAGTAGGGGTGCATTTGGCTATGCATGAGGTCGATTGAAGCCTCTGTTGGGAGGGAAGCTATTGTTTTGTTTCCGGTAGGGTGGTGGTCTAAAACCTAGTCTTCGGTTGTCTGAAAAGGTTCTAAACCTATCTATGTTTCTGTTTATGTTATCATTTATTGGATGTCTATGTTCATAGCAGAGTCTTGCCTTGTGTAAAGTCACGTCTAGGGTTTTGGGCATGTCAAATTTGATCTTATCTCCAAAATTTTGTGGTAGGAATCCCAAGAATTATTGTATCTTGACTTTTTCATCCTTTAAATAAGGAACATAATGCAGCATATCCATAAATATGTTGATGAAAGATTCCATAGTTAGGGAGCCCATTTTTAGCTCATGAAATTCTTTGATCTTTTTGTCGAAGAATCTTTCAGACATGTACTTGTCTTAAAACAATTTGTTGAAAGCATTCCATTTTATGTCTCTTACTTCCTGCCCTTTGGTGTGTTTCAAGTCTCTCCACCATCTGGCCACTTTACCATTTAAGTTTTAAATGGCCAGTCGAGCTTGCATTTCAATGGAATAGTTGTGGAATTTGAAATACTTCTTCATCCCTAACAGCCACTCCTTAGCTTTCTCCCCAGTATTTATATCTCCGTCATACGTTGGGGATTTTATTTTCTTGAATTCTCCTTGGAAATTGTCATCATTCTTCCTCCTTTTCTTGTAAGGGGAAGGTGATTCATCCTCATTGGAGGAGCTTTTATAGTCTTCTTCCATGTAATTAGGTATGTGTTCTTCATGCATATCCTCTTTAGGACAGATGGATCTTTTTGTGTGATAGTTGTTTTCCTTGGTTTTGTTGGCTGATTGGGTGGACTGTCCATGGGACCTTGCCCCTATTAAGCTCTGAAGTAGAGCTTCATTTATGGCTTGATGTTCCCGTCTTTCATGCATATTATCATCCTTGAAACTCTACAACTCATTTTGCAACTACTGTATTGATTTCATTAAATCTGAGTTTAATTCCACCACGATCTCTTGCTCTCGTGGTGGAGAGTTCAAATTTCCATGTATGCTGCTTTCTTTTTCTGTATTCATACTCAGACTATGATTGTACCTTCAATGTCGTATCAATGTTAAGAACAAAAATATTTTAGTTCATATAAACATATAAAAGAAAATTATAAATGTATAGTTTTGACTTATAAGTATCTGCAGTGGGTGTTTTTTTCTTGTAATGATCCCAATAAGTCACTTAGTATTGTAGCTTGGATCTGATACCACTTGTAATGTCCCTAAAAACAGTAAAAATTAAAAAAATTCGCTTGCTACTAACATTGCCTAAAAAGTAATATATAACAAATTAACTTCAGTACTCGGAAGTTATATCAGTCTTTGTTGAAGAAATAAGAAACTATGTTTTATGAAAGTTGGTCATATATTGTATGTTTTCTGCAGAAGCGATGAAGTAAGGTAGTGTGAAATGTAAAGCACAATCCTGTATGGTCTAGATGACAAATTTAATACTAGTGTAATACTTTAAGGTTCTTCTTTAATTACTTCCTTTCTAAATCTTAAATGTATGCATGGTTTTATGTAAATGTTTAAACTTGGTTATATCATTAATTCAGGCCTGATGGAATTTTATGAGAAGGGTATGAGTACTTCTAGGCTCTTTGTGTTGGTAGTCATGCTACCGGCGGAGCTGCCAAGAGGTAAGGGATGAGTAATTGGGATGAGTATGGGATGAGTAATGAATGAATACATATTTCTCTGTATTTTTCCACTCTCCGAAGAGAGGTACTCTAGTAAAAAGAAATTTGTTTAAGTAGCATGATTGATGGATGATTTTAAATGAAGTGTTAGATTCTTTCTAGGTTAAATATATGTGTAAATGATTACGGTAAATCTAGAAGTTTTACAATGTTGGAGTATGTCAATCATAACCTAACAACCTACTATTTACAAAATATAATTATCATTTAAACCCTATATTTGTAATTTAAGTGAACAGATATACATAGGTAGATCATCTATACATAAACTGAATGGCATTCAATAGAAAGACTCATATTATCAAACCATAGAGAAGTTATAATTATATAAACAAAGTGTAATATTTTCAAGGATATATAATGTCATTTTGAATCCATTATAAACAAGCTAAGGAATATCAACTTCAAAATGAGCAAATAGGAGTTTTTAACATTTCTATATTTTTTAGAATGAAGTCAAAACTGGGCACTGCTATTTATTTATAAGCTCTCTTTTTATTTGATCTCATAAACACAGTCGAAAAACTGTTCTAGAAACTAGAACAAACTATAAATAAGTGATCATTAAACATTGTACAATTTAAATCGATTCTAAACAAAACTTTACATCATAATCATAATAACAAAGCGAGTTCAAAGGTTAATTCACGGTCAAACCATCTAACTAATAACAAATATATTAATGTACTAAAACCATCAATTATATCGAAGGTCAAACCCAATAGATCTCACTATTATCAAATATTATACAGTAGTGAAACATATCTATTATTCCATAATTTAAGAAATGACGATCTTATTATCATTTGGAAACAAAACTATTATAATCTTGTATCGAGGGTTCGAGACCCGTAAGGGCTCACCCTAATTTTTACAAATTACAATGAACTAGGTCAATACAACCCACATTCTCGGCACCTAAATATATATAAGTTAAACAAATAAAAGCTTAATCGATTTTTTGTTTCCACGTAATCAAATATATATACAGTCGACGAACTGTATGGGATAGAGCTCGACGCCATCTAACATTGCAAGTAATAAACATTAGGTTTTAATATCTTAACGTAAGACAAGGGTTCGAGTCTCAATAACACTCCCCTGTCCTGTAAAATAAAAAATTACAATCTTAGCGAGTATACTGTAGGGTTTAGGGTTTTACCCTGTAGAATTTCTAAGAGTAGAGAACCAACGATACGCTACCTATTTGAAAGAATTCAAGTAATTACAGTATCCAAATATTAAAGCAAATGCCGAATACAGTACTGCTACATTTTGTTTACAAGCATAATAATGCTGCCAATCAATTCAACGAAAGCAAACCCTATACATGGTATCACATATTTAGAACGAATTTCCATAATGAAACCCTTAAAACATTTTCCTATACAACCGATCAAACTAACATAATTTCCACATTAGGGATTAGGCCCATTCTTTTTCACGCAGCTACTATAGCAAGTAAGAAAATGGATATATTAACATAGAAAACAATTAAGTAACAATCATGGTAGAGGAAATTTACAGTAGAAATTTACAAGCTTTTAAACATCTCTGCGAATACCAGAGGTAGCACTGTAAAACAAACAAGTTTTCAAAATGCTGCCAAAATAACTGAAGAGAAGATGAAAGTGTAACCGACGAGTAGGACCCAAGGATTACCATGGACATTTGAACAACACCATGATTGGTTTTCTATCCATAGTATCGAAGCCTTGAGTACAGACAAGACCCGAGACCAACTGGGAAGCCCTCCTTCCATTCACAAATGAACTGGTTATAAAATAATTCAAAATAGGTTGTACACAAAAGAATTTAAAAGAAAATAGTAAAACGACAAACCCTTACCTCTATAATAGTACCAAGGCGAGGTATAGAATGTAGAAACCCTACTACGTACCCAAAACTTAAGAGCTTAGCCTGAGAATAACCTTCCTTAACCATGAGCTCACTGTGGTTCAAATTTTAATGCACACACTCAAAGCGCACACTAGTAGTGTTGCACTATAAAATCATTTCATCATATTCTTCATTCAATCTTATCTAAGTCAATATTGTTCATTCACATGTATGGAATCCATAACATCATTCATTGCATTTATGGGGAACATCATCATAATATCTGAGTTAGTCGAGCATATCGATCATTCCATCATTTTCAATCATTTTCATTTCATAATATCTCAGTCACTCGAGCATATCTATCATTGAATCATTTCCATTTTGTAATTTTTCAGTTAGTTGAGCATATCTATCATCCAATCATTTTCATTTTGTATTTTTCAGTTAGTCGAGCATATCTATCATCCAATCATTTTCAATCATAAAATTCAGTGCATAATCCATGGTTCATGTTTTTATTTAACCGGGTTGCATCAAAATGAGCGCCCTCAATAGTCTAATCAGGAAAAGTACTAAGGCAGGCGTTACATACACCCCCTCTTATTGAAACTTCGTTCCGAATTTCAAAATAAAAATAGAAACTTTTGACGCATTTTAGTTGCATCTTCCCAGGTTGCAGAACTAGGGCTATAACTGTCCCAATGAAATTTAACCTGGTCAATCACACGGTGCCTAAGCTTCCATGTTCGACGGTCCAATATGTAGATCAGTTAAGCCATCACAGCCCCTTCATTCGATATCTGTAAATTTATCATATGAGTAATATGTCTAGGATCAAAAACATAATTCCTAAGTACTGATACTTGAAAAACATTGTGCATCCTATGAAGAGACGATGGTAGTGCTATATGGTAAGAAACTAGTCCTATCCGTTTGAATATACCGAAGGCTCCCACGAACCTAGGAGATAGTTTGGTCCCATTCCCAAACCTAATAGTTCACTTTTGCGGTTTTACCCGCAAAAACACTCGATCTCCAATAGTATATTCTCTGTCAATCAATGCACATAAACAAAACTCTTTTTCCTATCATGTGCTTATTTTAGTCGAGCACGGATATCTGTCATCTTCTCTTCGATCTCCTGAATCACTTCAATTCCTAGCAGGGTCTGATCGTCAAGTCTATCCGAACTCAAGGGTGTCTAGAATGGTCTTCCATACAAAAACTCAAATGGTGCCATCCGTATGGAACTTTGATAGTTTTTGTTATAGGAAAACTATACTAGAGGTAAATACTCCTCCCATAGAGTCTGTTGGTCCATCACATACATCCTCAGCATGTCCTCCAATATCTGGTTTACCCTCTTGGTCTGTCCATCAGTCTCAGGGTGGTGATATATGCTAAAGTTGAGTCGCGTTCCCATAGCTTCTTGGAAGATTTTCCAAAATATACTTGTGAATAGTGACCCTCAATCAGATATTCTCTTCCTTTGTACCCCATGTAGTCATATTATCTCATCAAGTAATACTCTAGCAATCTCCGGGGCCTGATAAGTATTCTTGATGTGAATGAAATGCACACACTTTGTGAGAGTGTCTGCCACCAAAAAAATAGGATCATGTCTCTTGCAGGTCAGGGGTAATCCCACAATAAATTCCATGGAAATGATCTCCCACTTCAACTCTAGAATGGCATGAGGCTAAAGTAATATAGTTGGATGTCTACGTTCTGCTTTAACCCACTGACACTCCATGAATCTGGAGAAAAAGTTCTCTAAGTCCTTCTTCATTCCGTCACAGAAAAATAAGGGATATAAATCTGCATACATCTTTCTAAATCCTGGATGTCCTATGTACACTGCTCGGTGAGCTTCCACCAAGATCAAATTCCTAAGCTAATCGTTCTATGGCACATATATGCGGTGGTTGTATCTTAACAATCTACCCTTTTCCAATGAATAATCCTTGTACTTGGGTAATTCCATCTGTTTAATTTGTAGCTCGGAGTTCACCTCATTGTATCAGTTATCTCCCTGTTGTACCCTAAGTACTATCTCGCTTGAGTTGGTCTTCATTGGAATCACTTAAAAGATTCGGGGTCTACGACTAAGCGCATCTACTACCTTATTCATGGTTCTTTTCACATAGGAAATGTCAAAATCATACTCACTCAGTTGCTCGGACCATCTCCTATGTCTAACATTCAAATTACTCTGGGTGAAGATGTACTGCAACCCATGATGGTCTGCCTTCAGTTCAAACTTTCTTCCTACCAGATAATGTCTCCATAAGTGCAACACATGAGTTATCGCAGTCAACTCCATGTCATGCGTTGCATAGTTTTCGTCATGTGTCCTGAGTCTTCGGGAAGAGTATTCAATCACTCTATCTTCATGCATTAATACACATCTGGATCCATCCTTGGATGCATTAGTGCATCCTAGGAAATCGCACTCCATATCTGTAACCTTCAGGATTTGGTTTTGTTGTTAGTAATTCTTTCAATTTCTCAAAGGATTTGGCACACAATTTCTGCAATTTCGTGATAGGTCCCAGAATGTTCGAGAAGCCCTCCGCAAGCCTTCTGTAATAACCTGCAAGTCCCATGAAGCTTCTCACTTCATGTATATTTGTCGATGCTGTACATTCCCAAATGGATTCTATCTTTGTCGGGTCCACGGCTATGCCGTCCCCAGAAATAATATGTCCCAAGTAATGGATTTTCTTCTGGAAGAAGGAACATTTTGACAACTTACCATAGAGTTGATTCTCTCGGAGACATTGCAATAACAACTTGATATGCTCTTCATGTTCTTCTAGTGTTCTTGACTAGATTAGGATATCATCGAGGAACACCTATACAATATTGTCTAGGTACTGGCAGAATACACCGTTCATCAAGTTCATAAATACACTAGGTGCATTGGTTAGCGTGAAAGGTACAACTACAAACACATAGTGTCCAAACCGTATTTTAAAAGCATTCTTTGGAATATCTACTTCCTTGATCCACAACTGATGATATACTGATCGTAAATCAATCTTTGAGAAGATTGGTATGCCTTTCATTTGATCGAATAGATCATCGATCCTATGTAGAGGGTACTAATTTATCACAATAGCCTTGTTCAACTGGCGGTATTCAATGCAGAGTCGCCACGATCCATCCATCTTCTTGACAAAGAGCACTGGCGCTCCCAACGTGGAAACGCTTGATCTAATCAATTCTAGATCCAAGAGCTCTTGTAGTTGCATTTGTAGTTCCTTCAGTTCCGGCACAGAAATTCTTTATGGATCTCTTGCGATCGTTTCAGTTCCCAGTTTTAGTTTAATAGTGAAGTCTAGCTCTCTCTGAGGGGGTAATCCAAGTAAAGCTTCAAGGAATACATCCATCTATTCAGCAAATAAAGAATGATTGGATATGCCAGTTTTGTCTTCATCCTTGTTCATCGCTATCACGACATAGATATGGCATCCCTGCTTTTCTTCAGTTGTAAAGCGGAAATCATTTGCAGAGATACTTTATTCTTCTTCCCTATGAGTACCTTCTTGTGACCTTCATCGTCATAGAAATTCAACTCCTTGCTTCGGCAGTCTATTAATGCAGCATGGGTTTCGAGACAATCCATGCCTAGTATCAATTCATAGGTTCCTAAGGCGGTTGCATAAAAATATGTTCTAGTGCGACATAATCCTAACTCTACTTCACAATCTTCTAGTTTCAACCCTACACTCTCGGTATTCCCGGATGCCATCTCAACTAAGTTGAAATCATCTTGAACACATTCCATAATTCAAGTATTATATTCTTTGGTGGGGAAACAATAGGTACTACCTTGTTTTAGTGACAAATGGATATTAAGGAATAAGGTTTGATCTTATTTCCCTTAATATTACCTTGTGAATGATCAAGTATACGATCCAACATCCATGGCATCATGAATTATCTAGTAAAATGAATCTTCATTTTTAACCCATTGATGAAAATGAGTGCTAGTAGGTAGATGAAAGTATGTTACTTCTCCTTTCCCAATTGAATGAAGTACATATTTCATAAAACATCATCATCCATGTAAAGGCTTGATTGGAAAACATGTCTCACGTATCTTCACACAAACCACCGACACTTTAAAATATCCAATATAAATATTTTAACCATAATAATGCATAATTCACAATAATATGTCTAAGCCACACACCACCTATTATACTTTCCATCAAAAACCATTCAATTATCTCATTAACTTGTGACCCTCCTGTAACACTCATCAAACCATAAGTACACATTGTATTGTCTCATGATATCCGATCTATTATAAATAAATATCGATGTTAAGTTACACATCTATCTAGATTGCATCTTATAAATTAATCAATTAATGCTAGTCATAAATCACATAAAAGACATTCACTATAACATCACACCTTGTCGTATAGTGATCTCACCTATCCATATAGAGTGATTTCATTCAATTAAATTTGGTTTTATAAGTCTACTCATAAATGTGGCATTACACAAAAACTAATTTGGGTATTTGTTTATGGTTATGCATTTTTCTTCATCATCTGTGCATGTGAATGTCTTTTAAGAACAATTTAAAATTACTTTGTGTACTTCCAAGAAATCCATCCCTATTGAAACATCATATGAACCTAAAGGAAATATGTTTAATTTATCCTTAGAATTCAAGACATTGCATCTAATTTGTTACTTTTCGTTTTGTTTTGGTGGCTAGGTGTACAACCCAAGCCTTTGGATGTTTTGTCTTTTTGAGTTTAGAAGATTCCACAATTAAAGGATATATAACTAAGAATTGATCCTAGATCTATAAGGGAATATACAATTTTACTAGAGGTTTTACCTTTAGTTTCAACAATTGATGATTGATTTTCTTCTTGTCTATTCGCTAAGGTATCATAAAACCTTGGGATGCTTCTACGAAAGTCAATTAGTATGGTGGCCTCTTGTAGGCTATGCACAATTTTGTTTGAATTATTTTGTTTCAAACAATTTCCAAGTAGATGTGGTTCAAAACATTCCCAACATGTTAGAGGTTCAGCTTTAATAGCTTCATTAGTCCTTTTGTTCATAAAAATGTTAGGCTTGTCCCCATTCTCACTATTTTGCTAATTTATATAGTTGGTTCCTTGATACACATTAGTCATGTTTCTTAAAGGTGCTCGTTTGAATCGATTTTTATGTTGATTAAATCTATTCTACTTATTTTGTGCCATGCTATTTGATTTTTAGCTCTTTGCTTGTATTGGTCATAGCCTAGTATAGTTATTTGTAATGTTTCTTGAAGTGTTTTGGCGTTATCAAATTCATTATGTGCTTGAAGGATGGTGGAAAATAGCTTAGAAACGTATGAATTTTGATTTTTTCAACTTTAATGTCCAATAAATTATGCTACAATTTTAGAAATTTATTAACTATATCTTCCATTGACATCTATCATAATCTTAACTCATAAAGATCTTATGTTTTCAATTCAAAATAGCTTTCGGATAAATATTGTTTGTTGGATTTTTTTTCTTGAAATAATTACATTCTCTCTTTATCTCTTTTAACCCCTTAACTAATTTTATGTGGCTTTTCCATTCACATTATGTTACTCGAGTAGTCATAAATACTGAAATACTTAGACATTCTCAGGATCCAAGCCTCTACTTAAGTTTCGGGCTTGGATTCTCCATTAAAAGTGGTAGTTTTGATCTTCCTAAACTCTCTTACTAACTGTGATCCATATCGCAGTTGGCATTGTTGTCGAATGCTAACATCGACTACGACAATTCATTGACACCGACACAACTTTTTCAAGTTCTGACTTTGAAAAAATTGGCAACTTCGACAAGTTCAACGACCTCAAACAGTTTCACGATGTGGACATGCAGCATCGACTTGCGACTTGCGACTGTCGAGCTTCGACAGATTGTCTCTCTCTCTTCTAGTCGACTGTAACTGTTGAACTTCCAAAAACGTTATAACTTCTATTTAACTGAACATAACGGGCAAGAACCCAAGCGTCTAAGCACTCTATATAAGCATGTAAAATATTGTAACATACATCTTATCTATCTTGTTTTAAGTAATAAAGAATAGCAATTCACATTCCTGCATATTGTCTATGTGTATTTGTTCATCTGTGTAGTGTAATCGTGCTTTGCTTATTCTCTTTCTCATCCTTCCTCCATAACAAATACGACTCATTCAGTTGAACTGTTGTCCCCCTCATGCTTCTTGGGCACGTGCGAATCATTCGTATGAGAGCCGAATCAACGACTGGGATCGTACACACCTTTGCTAGTTCCTAGTTGACCATGGGAATATATTTCTATGGACTACTTGACGGAATATCCTACTATGAAACTTTAGCATAATGTGATCTTAGTAGTATTTGATAGATTTTCGAGGATGGCCATTCTCATTCCATGCAAGAGGACGACGACAACGTAACAAACCGCTCAGCTCTTCTTCACACATGTTTGGAAACACTATGGTTTACCAACAACCATCATTTCCGACCGAGATGCCAGATTCGTGAGCATCTTTTGGAAGACCCTTTGGTAGTAGCTAGACACACAACTCTCATTGTCAACAGCTTTCCATCCTCAGACGGACACACAGACGGAATTTGTGAATCGCTTGGTAGTACAACTGATTTGCATGTACAACCACAAGCATCGAAGAACATGGGATGACAGTCTTTCATACATACAGCACAGCTACAATGGTGCTCAGCAGAGTTCTACGGGAAAGATTCCATTTGAGATTTGTTATGGATTTCAACCCTTAGCGCCTATCGACCTTATCAACTCCTCGACATAGTCAAACAACACCGACTATAACCAACGAGAAGTTGACAAAGCATTGAAGTTTCGAGATCAGATTTGCTACATCCAGTGACAAGCATAGGTCATGTTGCAACTAGCAAACGTGAGAGCTAAGGACCGACATGATAAGCATCGTATTCTTCATTAATTCCGAATTGGGGATAAGTTTTGGTTACATCTTAAGAAGGAGCGCTTCATCGTTCCATACAAGAAACTGAAACCTTTGCGATATGGTCTAGACATTATTCTTCAGCACATTGGAGAAAATGCTTTCGAGCCTGACATTCCTGCATGCTTGGGTCTACATCCACTATTCAATGTCGATCTACTTCGACCATACCATGCACCATTGTTGGAACATAATGACCTAAAAATAGAACACGATGACATCCATCCAGATGTTCAGGAGCCTCTTCCTTTCCACACCATTGTGGGACGTCGAGTACGCCATACAAGGACAGACACAATTCCTTTGTTTCAGGTTGGTAAAGCCAGAGAGATCCCAGCACAAGGAAAATGGTACTATGCTAATGAACTCATTGACAAGTTTCCTCACCTTCATGAGAAAACAATGGGGACCATTGTTTCTTAAGGAAGGATTTCTTATCCATATCGTAGTTGGCATTGTTGTTGAATTCTTACATCGAGTGCGACAAGTCATCGACTTCAACACAACTTCGACAAGTTCTAACTTGGACACGACTTCGACAAACTCAGCAACTTCCACAATTTTAGCAACCTCAAATAGTTTCGTGATGTCGACATGCACTATCGACTTGTGACTTGCGACTGTCGAACTTCAACAATTGTCTCTCTGTCTTCCACTCAATTGTAATGGTTGAAATTCCTAAACATTCCTAACTTCTATTGTAATTGAACGTAACGGGAAGGGACCCAACCATCTCATCACTCTATATAAGCATGTAAATATTGTAACATACATCTTATCTATCTTGTTTTCAGTAATAGAGAAGAAGAGTTCCCATTCCTACATCCACCCCTCATCGTACTAAAATGTTAAGTCATCATGAAATGGATCATTTACTTCCGATGTAACTCTTCTTGACCTCTATAAGGGTTTTGTCTTGGTTGGGATTTTGTATTGTTTATGTAATAATATTCTCATCTACTCTGGCTTCTCGCTTCTCCTTGGCTCTCGTTCACCCAGACAGGTAGTTCTCGATTGATGTTAGGGTTTGGATCTTGCACATTCCCTTCCGGTCTCTGCAAGCCTTCTACCATCCGTTTCCCTTCATTGTTGTTTGGTAAATGCATGGGTTATTGCTTGTGATGTTTTTTCTATTCATGGGTTATTGCTTGTGATTGTTGTTTGGTAAATGCATGGTTTATTGCTTGTGATGTTTTTTGCTCATGGGTTGGCTTGATCTTTTGCCCTGCATCTGATTCGAGGAGGATGGAACAATGCTTCTTGTGTTGTTGAATGATGTTTTTCTTTAAGATTAACCAATCGAACTCGGCATCCTATGACTTCCTTTGCAGGTTTTAAGTTGACTTTCACCCACATTCAAGTTCTCTTTGCTTAGACAACTCTATTATCAAATTGTAGCGATGCTAAGCCTCTGCATAACTTTTTGAAAAGAAAAGATGTGGCTTGACTATGGCTCGATGAGTTCTTCCAATTCCAAGTAATTCAGGTTCCTATGGTATCTGGATAATCCTGAATATGCTCTACGTGATACTTGTTCTTTCCTGTTAGTTCCCATCATCTCAATGTCCAACAATGGTTGGCGGTTGCCTCCAATGTGTTGTAATGCTTATTGGGTGTATTTTATTAGATTCAGTCATTACAAGGCTCAAACTGTTTGTAAAAGTTACCTTTGTACTACCCCGTTGGTTTTACGCCTCGGCTCTAGTATTTTTGTAAATATATATAAATATTTCAATTGCTTCAATGTACTGTGACTGTCTAAATCAATGCCGGTAACATCTCCTTATTCATTTTGGACATGCTTTGTATTGTCTAGGAAAATGTATTGGGTCTGCTATCCATTGCTGGTAAGAAGTATTAACTTCGGGGTCAAAACCGTGCAACTTTACCAATAATTGTTTGGATAATTTCTCTCATATTTAGTTTAGACTTTAATTATTCAAATTTATGCATCTTTGGAATTTTTTCCTTGATCCTTAACTAGCTTGGTAAATGAAATTTATTTATATTGTTATTCTTAGAGGTTATTTTTCTAGCGAAACAAGGTTCAAAACATGGATTGCTTGTAAAAGTTTTACTTTCTCAATTATTTTCACATTTATTCCCATGAAAGATTTAGTTTAAAAAAATATCCCTAAATCATAACCAGGTCATGACATTGCAAGGATTGTTATGACAATTTCTAGGGTTGTTATGACAATTTGATGCACTAAATTTTGACTAGTTTTCGTTGCATCTCCATTTCATCACTTGATAGGATAACAAATATTTGGGATGATGCTTTGACACATTATTATAAATATTTGTAAGATAACTATTATAACAAATATTTGAGATGATGCTTTGATTTCATCACTTGATAGGATAACTATTATAGATATTTGATATGCTAGTGTAAAGTTTATTGAAAACTAAATAATTTACAAGACTAATAAATTACACAACAAAAGATGATATAGTAACAATACATAGATGGTCTACAAAAAAAATTGGAAGAGTAATTTAGATGGCCACATACCTCCCATCCTTAGACATTTAGCAACCAAACTTACCTTCTCAAGTCACCCCAAGAATGCATTATTTATCCATAAGGATAAGCATGCTCCTCTTTCTAGTTCACAACCATCTATCCAGTCTTAGTAGTATGTACTTCAACTCAGTTCATTGACATAACTATTATCATAGAGGTTACCTAATACTATTCTAATACTCACACAACACTCCTTCCCATGCATATCAATTAGCATCCTTCCTCCCGCATATTGCTCATATATAGATTTGTTTATTTTCCTAAGCCTTACAAAGGCCTCCACCTCTCCTTGGGAAATTCAAGGCCTTGGATTCACCCATATACTTTTCACGGTTAGTTAAATATGTTTTCCTCTTCTCTTGACACTTATTTCCATTTCCCTTGGCTAGTATGTTTCTGTTCTCCACTCATGGAGTCATCATAGTAAACTCTATTCACGGTTATTGCAACACACATTTTTGGACAAGTGCAAAGAACCTTGTTGCACACTTTAGAGTTCTATTATAACAATATTAAGGTTCAAAAGTATAATATGAATTTTAAACAAGTAAATAATAACTCAAAGAGTTACCATCTTCACTACATCAAACTTACACTATTATTAGTGAAAAAAATCAAATGAAAAAACTAGATGTAAAATGCTTTGTTTAAAAATTAGTTCAAAGAAATTAGTCAACCCTATTTTCAATGCTAAACAAAAAACCATTGTTTTGTAAAACCATATACTACAAAATTTTCAATTTCTATAGCATTTCCACAACAACAACTAAAAAAATGTCAATCAATTCATGTCTAAATGGTGATACATTTTAATTATCAATCGAGAGTATGTAAACTTGTGAAATGCAAACAAAATATTTGCAAACTAGATAATTTGTAGTATGATTTATCTAATATGTTTATGGAAACTAAATGATGGAAAACAAATTTAACTATGGGAATCGATCTCTTCCAAACAAAAGGAAACAAAGACAAATCTATCATTAAATTATGTGTTACTATATCCACAAGTGTTGTAAATCAGGTTGTAGTTAAGTGATCAATTCCTAATATAAGAAAAATTCTACAAAATATATTTGTTTTGGAATATAGGACATAAATCAATGAATGAAGATATATGAAATCAAATGTAGAAATGAAACTCACCAAAATTCATAAATTAAAAGAAAGCTTGATCAATTTGAAAAATGACCATCTACTTGAACAACATCATGCTACTTGGATCATTTTGTCACCAAGTTATCTCTTGACATGTGTTAGGTACATCTTCTTTCCATAAATTAAGTCTTTAATAAAAGGAAAGAACACTTACATAAAATAAAAGCACTTGCATGGAACAAAATAAATGGACACCTTGATCTATTTGGAGTGAGATCAATTCTCCCAATATCATGGTACCAAATTAAACTACAATATCATAAAACTTAAATAAAATGATGCTAATTGTAGAAGTAAAGAATGACCATCAATATGAAAAGAAAAATCTAGAAGTCGTATTCACTCAATCATAATTTGGACATTTACTCCAAGTTTCCTCTCCTTGGAACGGAAAAGGTAGTATTATTTATACATAAATTTATTTTGAAACTAAAATAACAAATAATAAATGTATATCCACAAAGCTTTGATGCAATTCAACAACTTGCTAAAAACTAACAACTAAAAATCAACTTATAATATATACAACATCTTTGCTAACTAATCTTTCCTAAAATATCCATTATTCTTTTCAATCATGATACTTGAATGGTCATCCCAAATCTAAAGAAAGTATTCCATGGTTGAATGAGGAAATTAAAATTTGACCCACGAATTACATAGTTATAGGAATTTCATGTTCATGTAATAACTAGTTTAGTAGAACTGTAATCATCTTTTCTAACCCAATTTTCAAATATAAGTGAAATCATGCTATTTTTCTAACATTTATTCATAAAATCACTAAAAATAATAAAATAAATGCATTAGAAAATATTAGGCCTAATCCCACATATAAATATTAAAATGGTGTAAAACTAGGTTAAGAGAAGCTCAATGAGGATTAAATTTCAAAGAAAAGAGATATTAAAAAATGGAAAAAGGATGCGAAAAGAAGGAAATACTTAGACTCATCACCTCTCTCTCTAATCCAACAACCCATTATGCTCTCAATGTTTATCCAAATACTCATGTAGATCTCCACATGAGCCTCACCCATCCCATCACATCCATGGCACTTCTTCCAATTGTCACACCCAACAAAATGAAGGCATTTCCCTTCACTAATCCACAAATTGCTTTGGTAATTCAACCCTTAGCGTGCTTACTAGATTATTGTGTGTAGTATCATTCAAACATGTTGTACGTTGCTGGAGAACCTCTTGTAGTGTTAATTCATGAATCACAATATCTATGAGTAGAAAAACAAAATGGGTAAAGGTTCCTATCTTTCCCAACTTCTATGCTCACCTACAACCATCTCATTTCCCTCAAATATGTAATTCTCCTTGCGAATTAAAATTTTTAGGTAATGCATATAGTATAACAATGGTAAGCAACAACAAGAAGAAAAAAAATCTACATAGTGTAAATATCCATGAGGTTAATAAGAATGAATGGATGAACTCAAAGGATACAAGAGAATGGGGAAAAGTCAATTAACATATATTCTTACCATATGAGAAAGGACTTATGAAAACTAACATTAATATTATATAATTACATTCACTCCATCCTCCATTTATATTAAATTTCAAAGGTGCATGCCATCAACAATTAAAAGATGAAATGAAAACATATATATACAATCTAGCCAAATTGGAAATCAAGTGTACTATTTTGGATTTCTACGTGTATAGCTAAAGGGTACCGGAGGGATCAAAGAATAATATAAGATTTGATCATTATTCAAGTTTACTATCTATGAATGTTGTATCTATAGAGAAAGAAAATCACTACAATCAAGGAATAATAAAATACTCAATGAGAATCAAGTCTAATATTTAGGAATGCTATATATATAACTGAAGGATAACAAAGAATATTAAAATAACAAATCATAAATGAGTAGCAACGCTAACATTTTTCATAACATGGTAAATCCTACCACTCCCCTAAGGAAATGATTGAATTATTATTCAAATCATGGAAACCAATCAAAACTATTTTCATAGATAAGTACATGAAATCTTGTAATACATTATATTTTGTACATCACAAAAGTAACATTCTACATCAATGAACAAAATACTATCTCAGTGATTATCTCAATGCCACAAAATTCAAATAGGGTAGTTCTTTCTAGTCCAAGAATCATATCTTCTAAATAAATAACTTCCCTAAGACACAAAAATAGTAACACCACAAAAATAAAACATAGTAGAGTTAATAAAAGTATTTCTAATATTGATCCAAATTTCAAAAATTGAAATAATATTGCAAAAGTTGTTCCAAGATCTTTACAAAATGATTCAACCAAATGTTTCAACTAGACAAACCATAGTCCTTGATGTTCATGAAGGTCAACCATAGTACTCGAAGAAGTTAATGAATCCAAACAATGAAAAATATGAAGTAAAGGTTTCTAAACAAATTCTAGACCACAACAAGGAAAAAAACCAAGGCATAGGCACATAAAAATATATATGTTGTTTTTCCACCTCCCTAAAGTATTATCCCTATCATTCAAATAGCCACTTATTTTCACGCCTAACTTCCTCCTCCTCTTCAGGAGTATAATCATTCTTGATGTTGAAACTTTTCCTTATTTCTTCAGGGGTCTTCCCCGTCATCATATTTGCCACAGTCTCACTTGTCAAATCCAAAAGATTTTTTATGTTGAGATAATCTGCTACCTGCACAAACCAAAAATCTTAATAAGGAAAATTTTTCTATAAATATACAAAAATATCTATAAATTGGACAAGAAAAAAAATATGCACAACATTACTAAACAAAGCCAATTGCACTACAATTTTATTTAGAAATCATCGAAAAAATGTTCTAAGAAACAATATAATTGAAAAAATAAAAAAATTAACCTTAAAATCTAATACAAAAATCCTTATGGGTCAAAGAATAGGGTTGGCTAGGAATCAAACTTATGCACTCTTGATTACACTCCAATAGCTCATAGGGACTAGAGAAGATGTAGTGATACATGAAACTCTAAATCACCGTACCCAAAAGGAACTCATAAAACTACTTATAAGGTGAATTAATGCTAAGATCCCTTTACTCCACCTCAATATGCCTTTCAAAGAAGATAGGCAACAATTTACTTTCCACACCCTACAAATTGGTCACAAAAATCTCAAAACTAAAGGAAATATGAAAAATTATAAAAACACTTGAATTTTGACACCCTAAAATATTTCATATAAACTTTTGAACAAGATCCAAAAGACAAAAACTTCAAAATGATAGAAATCAACTCCCACAAAAATGATGATAATCCATAAAAAAATCAACAAAAACATACAAAAATAAACAAAATAACTAAAAAACAAAAAAACCTATAATTGGATACCCCAAAAGTATCTATCTAAACCCCTTAATCCTAACACCTACCAATACACACTTCACATTACCTCCTCCAAATGAGTTGCAAGAATTTTTAATAATATTAATTGTATGCCAGAAAATTCATTAAAAAAAAATTCCAAAACTTTCCAGATACTCGAAGTCAGAACGCTTAAGAAAACGCGACATCCTAGACCTAAACCCTGCAAATGGGGTTCCCAAAAAAAACCCTAAAAACAGGTGCGCAAGGATAAATCAAGCGAGATAACGAGAAAGTCGAAGCCTTAATTAAATGGGGCTTCCCAGAAAATACCAATCCAGTGAATCTCTAATTTACTTGAGTTTCCTCTAGTACGAAACAATTGAATCCGTAACTATACCGGAACCATTACTAAATCACGTTCTCTCACTCTGAAATAATACCTAACGATCAAATTCCCTCTAAGGCCGAACAAATGTTCGCTTTTAGACAGAATACCAATCAAATTCCCTCTAAGGCCGAACAAATGCTGGCTTTTAGACAGAATACCAGAATAAGGTCGGGTTTCAAATAGAATACCTAATAAGGTCGTGTTTGAGATAGAATACTAGAATAAGGTCGCGTACTGTAACAATAGGTAACGATCAAATTCACAATTAAAAGAGGGTTTCTGACAGAATACCAGAAGAAGGTCAAACAAAGTGGCCTGATTGGCTTTAACGAATTCCTTATCCCAAGTCTTGATTTCGTCGTCCGTAAGATTCTGAGCCTCGACATGGTACTTGCAGTATTCGATGATCTTCGAAAGTATCTTGCCAGAGATGTTAGGGAGAGGAATGGGGTTGACAGTGCCCATATCCTTGATCATGTTCTTCATGTACAGAGATTCGGAGGCGACGAGCTCATTGACCTCGAACAATTCGTTATCTGAGCTCTTCAAAGTCACCTTGGATTCTGAGGCCATGACTACCCGCTGGTCTGATTAAACAGAAATGACTTTCTACGTCTGTGAGCGAAGAGATTACTGAGATGACTTTGCCAGAATGATCGACCTGCCGGTCTCAATAAACAGAAATAACTTTGCCTGAGTGATCGAATGATCTACCTGCCGGTCTTCATAAACAGAAAGGACTTTGTATGTGTATGAACGAACTCCGATATGATTAAAGAGCTCTGATGGCATTTATTTATATAGGTGCCTATTACCCAAATAACCTATTCAATAAGCCTTTCGATGTTTTTTTAATTTATGTTTTGTTTTAACTCTCGTCAATATAACCATAATATGGGGTTTTCTTATTTTATAAACTTTTACCCACTTACCTATTCATGATCCGCACAATATGGATGTCATACTCCCCAAATGGGCCAGAATGCTTAAAGCCCGTATTCAAAACTATCATAGATCCATCTTAAAAGTGGTTCTACTAAAAGCAAGATGGTTGAGAGGTGAAAACTTTTTTTTCTAGAAGGTTGAGATGTGCAAACCCTTTTTTTTCTAGACTCCAAATATTGAGGAAGTGTAATATTTTAATTTATGTAGTTTTATACATATCCCATTCAAAATATTTTAAATACTCATGTTTTGTTTTAGACAGGTGTCAACTAGAAGTGTAATATTTTAATTTATGTAATTTTATACATATCCCATTCAAAATATTTTAAATACTCATGTTATGTTTTAGACACGTGTCAACTAGAAGTGTAATATTTTAATTTTATATATACCCCATTGAAAATATTTTAAATACTCATGTTATGTTTTAGACAAGTGTCAATTAAAGGATGGGCACCGAAGGAGTTACACATGTCCCCTTACATGGCTGTAGAATGTACCTCTTCCACGCAATGAAGTATTAAAGAAGTTCACGATCTGCCCTCATGTGGGCCAAAATGCATAAGCAAGTAATAAAAATTAACTATTGAAGAAACCCAAGTGCAAGTGGGGTGTCTAATTTAACTTCATGGGAGGATAAGGATAACACGAGGAATAACTTATATAAAATTAACTTATAATAATAAGCATATTAACTTATTGTAAAACATTTACTCATAAATTAATATGTAAAGTAAGAAATGGTTGCATGAAATGATGATATATATTATAATCTTCATGTAAAGAAAATATAATTATAAAAAAATTTAAGATATTATAAGTTAAATAGGTTTAATATATTTGTTTTTTACACTTAGTCATATATCCCATTTTTGAACTCTTGAGCTATTTATAGGGTTGATGAAGAACTTTAATGAAATATTTATCATGGCTTCATTGACGAATTTGACATAAAGGCATGCATAGAATTAATGTCAATAAGTCAAAAGGGGCAATCCTCAAAATTGATGTCTCAAAATCTTTTGAGAGAGTAAGTTGGCTCTATCCAAGGCTCCTACTCACTCATTTAGGTTTCAATTATCCTTTCATCAAATGTATCTTTGACTGCATATCCACTGCATCATTCTCGGTCCTAATAAATGGCTCCGCATCTCCTTTCTTCCACTCGGAACGACGTATTGGACGAGGTTTCCCGCTATCACCCCTTCTCATCCTTTTGGTGGCTGAAGGTCTAGGTAGAGCTATCCTAGATGCAAAAGGCAGAGGTTTGTTTACCGGGATAAAGATTGTTGAGAACCTAAATATCACCCTCCTCCTGTTTGTGGATGATATCCTTATCTTCAGCAACGACTCCATTAGGGAAGTAAAAAATCTTTCAGGAATACTGCAACTCTTGTGCAACGCCACTCGTATGAAACTCAACTAACAAAAATCCACCATCACCACTTTCAACTTCGAAGAAAATGCCATCACAAGACTTTTGGAATTCTTCCATTTCGCTGTCACCCCATTGGATGAT
This sequence comes from Larix kaempferi, assembly GCA_027924585.1. Taxonomy (NCBI): domain Eukaryota; kingdom Viridiplantae; phylum Streptophyta; class Pinopsida; order Pinales; family Pinaceae; genus Larix; species Larix kaempferi. The sequence continues at coordinate 1,897,303 of BSBM01001429.1, read as the reverse complement.
GGCCTTAAATACCTTGGCCTGGGAGTCAGCTACAACACCTTCTCTCCCCGAGCTTATTCAGCTTCTCAATGAAAATAGTTTCTTCCATTTGAACTAGATTGGGGATTGTGCATCCAAAAATTTATGGCATCACAGGTGGAAAAGTTTGAGAGAAATAGATATCCCCAACACATGGCTTGCGGACTGCAATCGAAACATCATTGCCGTCCTTGTCTCCCACATCTGTCTCATGAATACACAGGATAAGATAATATGGGAAGTTGTTGCTCATGGAAGTTACACTCCCAAAATAGGCTATCAAAGCCTTTGTTCAACAGTTTTTCCACTAGCTCCTAAATGGTGGAAAATTGGGCTATGGAAATTAAAATGCCGAGTGAAGGTGAAAATTTTCATTTGGTGTGCTCTAGAAAACAGAATCCCAACTTCGGATAGAATGAGGAACCGACACCTGGAAGGTCTTGGATGGTTCCCTTTATGCAAAAACAATGAGGAAAGCTCCAACCATCTTTTCCGGACTTGCTCGTTCTCCTCACATGTCGGTGTTGATGTATATGTAACTTCGGACTGTATTTCATCTGTATATTATATTTATATTTATTGTACCCTTATAAGAGATGTGTTATTCCTCTATAAGGAAGTGTCGTCATGTGGATTGACAAGTGTCGCAAGTGTGTGTACTTGCCGATGGGTTATTAGACCACCTTATGGGGTCGGCCCTGATTAATATATAATATATTGTGGGTGTATCAAAGTAGACAAGTCGGCCCCAGTAGGTCACTGGGCAAAAAGGTGAGTATAAATAGAGATAGGAGATCTCTATTTTACTCACTCGGAAAAGTAACTATCTCTCTCTCTGAAAAGTGGCGCACTAGTGAGGAGGAGGAGGATCATCTGCTAGGAGACTATCTCAGTGTTATTTGGTTGTATTTTGGTTGAGCCATTGCTCTCTCTATCTCTGAGCAAGTTGTGGGGTTTTTCACCTTAGGTTTGTTGAGCCCAGAATTGGCCCTTTTTGACCATCATTTATCATCTTCCCTTCCCTTGTCTTACACCAATTACCTTGGCAATTCAACTTATTGTCCTTCTTTATTCCCCAAATTACCAAGGTATGGCCGATTATTGTTTTATTGTGTTAATACTTATGATTGTGATGATTAAAGCTGTGCATCTCTTAATCTGTGCTAACATGATGCGATTTATGAAGGTAGTAAGACAATAGACTGCAGGAAGATCGGAGCTGAACAAGTCATGAAGGAACGTTCATCGCTTGTGGAAGGTTCCTTGGGGCTCAATTCGTCAATCAAGGCACAGTCGTGGCAGGGCAGCTGTAACAGAAGAACTATATTAAGTATGTCGCTACTCAATTCCAGCTGTGAGCTGGAATGACCGTCACTCTTGGGACAATTTGTACTTCTCTCATATTTCAGTTCTCCCACGCATTGTAACAGCTAGATTATTTAGGGCGCCTAAAGATCAGAGATCTTCATGGCTGCCCAATTATAGGTTTAGATGTTGCAATTGTATGTATAAGTATGGGGAATTGCCTCGACTAAGGGGTTGGACAGCAATTAATTAATTTATCTTGTATTAGCAGTCGAGCCAAAACTGTGTACTCATCCTTCTGTTAATATACTGAGTTGCTTCTGAGTTAAAGAGAGTGTTGTTCAACCAGCGTCTCTGTGTGAAGACTGGGCCCGTCTTCCACAGAGATTGCTGTGTTAATTTAGGATTTCATCTTTCTTGTTGTGTGATGCTTGATCTTTCTTTTGTACGCAGCAGCAACATTCCTTGTGTGGATTTCTCAGTAAATGATTTATTCGTGAGATTGGTGAATGGTATCGAATAACAGTCGACTGAATTAGGTTCGTTTTATATATTTCAATTTCTGTTCACACTGCTGTGTTCATCCTACAGCTGAAACGTAATCCCAGGAGCTCTTACAAATTGGCTTTCCTGTTATGTGTTGATTGATTTATATTTTGCAATCCAGTTTCTTAGAACAGTTGCTTTAATCTCTTTTATCAAATTCTAGAGTAATGTTCAGGTCATGCTTTATGATTCCCAGCTTGATTAAATTAGACAGTTGATTATTTTAGAATGCAATTGAGATTTCCTTCCTGCAATCGTTGATTAGATCTGATATTAATTCTGCTTGATGCATAATAGAAAAGAGTTGTAGTATAGCAGTTAGAAGGCAATTGGGATTGCATAGATTCTTGGGATGAACATGGATGATAGAAGATAAAAGTATCACTTCTAATGGTTTTGTGTTTAAGCATATATTGTGCACTTGTCCTTTGAAATAAAAAGACTTCCTCGGGTTGACAATAAATTTCATACGCTCTGTATGTTTGATATTTAATTATATGCAATTAGAGTGCTTGACAAGGGTTTTCCCCACGGAAACTCTGTGTCTCTTGTCTCTATGCTTTTGATTCTTGTGATGCTTGTGATGCTTGTCATATTATGATTGCCATGCATTGATATACTGTAGATGTTATTCTCTCAGCAAAGATCCTATAGTATTGTGATTTAATACTAAAAATTTAACAGTCGGGTCACACTCACAATCTGCTCTCAACCTCAGATTTAATTGGCATGGTCGCTCCCTTGAAGACGCATGGAACTCTTGGTCCTCATCAAACCAACTCATACACATCAAAGCTCTGCCTCTTATCCACATGTGGAATTTGGCTTGCCCAAAATTATTCCATCTTCCTCTCTGGAAGCACTTGCAAAACAAGGCATTGATATTCTATCTTACTTCCCACCAACAAAAGATACTCAAGCAGTTCATATCATCACTGAAGATACTCCAGCAAAGCAGTGTCAAAACAAGGGCTCACTATGGAATGCACGACTTGGAAATTCGTGGAATCCACGATGCTGAAGTCTATGAATTTTTCCATAGACCCTTCATGGACAATCAAAATTAATGTCTAAATACTCTTTTTTCCTTCGATACTATAATAGCTAAAGATGCATCTCATCTGAACTCTATTTTTTGGTTTCTCTCATGCAACTTTAGATTTAAATATTCTGTAACCAACTAGCCATGGATTCAACTATGGATTGGATCATTTTTGTTACTCACTCTTTAGTATTGAAGCTCTAGATACTACGCACAGTGCAGTCCCACCAGCACTCTCATAAAAGTTGTATGCTTGCGTACCTCTATAATTTTGTCCCTCTTTTTGGATATAAAAATTAAGCTTTTTTCCTATGGAAAAAAAAAATATATATCCCATTCAAAATATTTTAAACACTCATGTTATGTTTTAGACACTTGTCAACTAAAGGATGAGAACGAAAGTAGTCACACATCTCCCCTTACTTGGGTGTAGAATGTGCCTTTTCCAGGCAATCAAGTATTAAAGAAGTTCAAGATCGGCCCTCATGTGGGCCAAAATGCATATAAGCAAGTAATAAAAATTAACTATTGAAGAAAGGCAAGTGCAAGTGGGGTGTCTAATTTAACTTCATGGAAGGACAAGGATAACACGAGGAATAACATATATAAAATTAACTTATAATAATAAGCATATTAACTTATTGTAAAACATTTACTTATAAATCAATATGTAAAGTAAGAAATGGTTGCATGAAATGATGAGATATATATTATAATCTTCATGTAAAGAAAATATAATTATAAGAAAATTTAAGATATTATAAGTTAAATAGGTTTAATATATTTGTTTTTTACATTTAATCAAATATCCCATTTTTGAACTTGTGAATTATTTATAAAGGTTGATGAAGAACTTTAATGAAATATTTATCATTGCTTCATTGACCAATTTGAGAAATTTTATGATATGGTCCATTTATAGTAACAAGTTTAGGTCATATTGGCCTTCATTGTACAAAAATTCAGTATTAATATGAATTTTGATGAAAATTTGGTATAGTAGGAATATGTAAGTTTAGCTTATCTATTCATTATCTGCCTCTTATCGGGCACAATATGGACGTCATACTCCCCAAATGGGTTGGAATGCTTAAAGCATGTATTCAAAACCAACATAGATCCATCTTAAAAGGGGTTCTACTAAGGGCAAGAGGGTTGAGAGGTGGAAACCCTTTTTTTCTAGATTCTAAATGTTGAGGAAGTGTGTAATATTTTAATTTATTTAATTTATCTAGTTTTATATATATCCCATTCAAAATATTTTAAATACTGATGTTATGTTTTAGACACGTGTCAACTAAAGGATGAGCACGGAAGGAGTTACATATCTCCGCTTACTTGGTTGTACAATGTGCCTGTTCAACGCAATCAAGTATTGAAGAAGTTCAGGATCCACCCTCATGTGGGCCAAAATGCATAAGCAAGTAATAAAAATCAACTATTGAAGGAGGGAAAGTGCAAGTGAGGTGTCTATTTTAACTTCATGGGAGGACATCATCTATCGTATATAAGAAGGATAACACGATGAATAACTTATATAAAATCAACCTATAATATTAGGCATATTAACTTATTGTAAAACATTTAGTCATAAATAAATATGTACAGTAATAAATGGTTGCATGAAATGATGAGATACATATTATAATATTCATGTAAAGAAAATACTATTATAAAAAAATTTAAGATATTATAAGTTATGTATGTTTAATATATTTGTTTTTTGCACTCAATCAAATATCCCATTTTTTAAATTGAGTTATTTATCAAGGTTGATGAAGAACTTTAATTAAATATTTATCATGGCTTCATCGATGAATTTGACAAATTTTATGATGTGGTCCATTTATAGTAACAAGTTTTAGTCATATTGGTCTTCATTGTACAAAAATTCATTATTAATTTGAATTTTGATGAAAATTTGGTATTGTAAGAAGATGTAAGTTTAGCTTACATTTTATTGTATTTGATAGTGTACGAGAAGTATTTTATTCACATCTACTCATAAAAAAAACTAGTGAAACAGAAACCCTAAAACTTAAAAAAAATCTTGAAAAGACATCTATAAATATAAATTAATGACATAATTTTTAAGAAATGATTTTTTTTTCTATTTTATTAGAAATTCTTGAGGATGAACTCTTCTAAAATATTGAACAAAATGCATTTTTCTTAATTACCAGATGTTTTCTTCTATATTAGAGTCGTATTGGGTTTTATAGTGACGTGGTTTTTCTCATATTGAATCATATGTGACCAATGATTATGGGTTCAAAGAATAGAATTTGTTTTACAAAAAGATGAACCAAAAAATCTCTTCTAGGTAGTGGCATAAGTGGTTATGAAGGGGTGGTTCATCCACAATAGTAAAATTAGTTTTCAAGGTTATATTTTTTATTGACTCATTAGCATATATGCCTAAAAAGTTGGAAAATAACGAAATAATGTTTTAGTTTCTTTTTGATAGGCAAGAACATTGTGAGTGTTTTAGCTTCTTGGCTCACTTGGATTTGTTTTTTATAAGTATGTAATCCATTTCCTTTATAAATCATTGGCATTGTGACACTTCCAAACTAAAGTGATACTTAAATTTTGAAAATTATTTGGCTGCAAAAATTGTACATGGTTTCATTGACATGCAAAAATATCTATAAAGAATGTGCCAATTTATAATTTTAGCTTCTCAACAATTTCCCAATGCTTTGTGTAAATATGTGAAGATAACCCACTTTTTGATGACAATAATCACCCAACACAAGGACGATACCTTTCTTTGGCATATCTCCTACATTTTCTATTTATTGTGGTAACACAGTAAGTCTCACTAACTAGCACACCATGTGCTAATAGTACATCACACAACACAAGGGAACTATCGTTCATTATATTTTTGGGCATATAACCTACCTATGCTTTTCAGGGTGGTAAAAAAGTAAGTGTTACCAACTAGCACACGAAGTTCTAAAAGTACTCACAATACACAAAGTACTTCATCAAATCTTCCAATACAAGAATACAACACACCAACTGCTAAGAGTTCACTTTTAGCATAATTAATACTCCATCCTTGTCCTACTTAGCATTATATTCTTTTTCCTAGTATTTGATGATGTAATTTCCCCCCTAGTGATGTGTAGATTTCATCTAGGACACATTAGCCACTTAATGCGCCCTGCATGGATAATATTAGGACCACCAGAGTCATTTCCCTACATTTTAGGAGCCAACTCAGTGATCTCGTTCAGTACACCTAAGATAGCTAACTCTTGTGGGAGGTTTGTGCTCCGATTTCCACTGTTTGTGATCTAATGCGCCCTTTTGTGAGTGATTGTATGGAAAATGCACTAATGTGCCCTTCTTGGTTAGTTAACTTACAATAGCTTCAATTAACTAAGTTTTGGTTGAGTTGAGTTGAGCATTTGGGTCTTGTGGAGCACTCTAGTGGTGACAATTCCTATGCTAGACAGACTAAACTCGAATTCTCCAAGAATATTTGAATTCTCTCCATCGTAACATATTTGTGGACTATACTAATTAATGGATAATGTTACACATTTATGTTTCCATCTGAGTTTCAATGCATGATTAATTTTACTCTTTTCACTGCAATTTTCATCGGTGATTCACATTTCCTGCTCATTCTTTCACTATGAGGTATTTTCATCTCTATGATCTTCTATGATTTAGAATTTGACATTGTATCACAGCTCAGATAATGTAGGTTGAGCATCTTCTTTCAGCAGTGCACCGGAAGCATCTAGATTTCCATAGAAAACCCCTGTGCCATTGCATTGAATTCATTGGAGAAATCCTTTGAGGTCTATCGAGGTGTGAAGGATCCAGATAAAAGTGCATATTGTCCCAAAGCATTTATGAGTAGTAGTTTATCTCCAAAATTGATAGTTGTTTTGTAGGATTTTGAAGGGTTTTCAATAGTAGTTTATGCCCCAATAATTGTTTCTTTGTTGGTCCATTATATACTCACATAAGTACGCTTAAATATAAACTACATGTGTTTATCATTAGAATAGATTTTGGTTAAGGATTTGTACACACCCTAATTGCATGAGGTACTTATTGAAAATTTAAAGATTTAGGATTAATGGATAACTTATGAAGTTATGATTTGAATCATAAGTTCTCTAGGATGATATGTCTAGGATACTCCTAGATCTTTACTTCAAAAAAAAAAAAATTCACTTGCTCACCTTAACAAACCTTACATTAAACAGTTTCAGTTTGTATTCGCTCGAGCAATTTCACATGGAGAATTCAAATGTTCCTCTATCTCAAAGGATCCTAACACCCTTCAATTATCTTGATTGAAGGGATGGCACATACCCAAAAATCGGAATATTTTATGTTGCGAGAAAAACATTATGTTATAAGTTATGGTAAAGTTTTTATGATTATTGACCAAGTGGGGTCAAGGATGATTTTAATTAAATACTCTAATTTTTTATCTTCAATAAATAAAAGAGGAGACAAATATCCAAAAGAGATTGTTAAAGAGTGTTCGTTAACCCACTATGAGGAATGAACTGGGGTGGAGAGCAAATTGACATATGGCAGCATCTTCATTCACTTCTAGCTGTTGCAAGGGGAAACTTCCCTATATTTATGGGCATGTTCCCCATGACAGTGGAAGAGAGCAGGTGGCTCAATAATTATGAAATTGACCAAAATACCTAGGCACTCTTTCACCTTGACTTCAACACAACTTCGACAAGTTCTAACTTGGACACGACTTCGACAAACTTAGCAACTTCCACAATTTTAGCAACCTCAACTAGTTTCGTGATGTCGACATGCACTATCGACTTGTGACTTGCGACTGTCGAACTTCAACAAATGTCTCTCTGTCTTCCACTCAATTGTAATGGTTGAAATTCCTAAACCTTCCTAACTTCTATTGTAATTGAACGTAACGGGAAGGGACCCAACCATCTCATCACTCTATATAAGCATGTAAATATTGTAACATACATCTTATCTATCTTGTTTTCAGTAATAGAGAAGAAGAGTTCCCATTCCTGAATATTGTATGTGTGTAGTGTAGTCCTGCTTTGCTTATTATCTTTCTTATGCTCTAGCCATAATAGATCTGACTCATTCAGTCGAACTATTGTCCCCCTTGTGCTTGTTGGGCGCATGACGATCAAACTGACCTTGATGTACCCTTTTTCTATTTGACATGTTGTTCCATTTTTAATCTCTACTAGATTATGTAGCTTAAGCTTTGTTTTTATTGGAAGAATTGTCTACTTTTTATGTATTTTCCCTTGAACTTAATGGTAATTCGTAATTATCATGTGTATCACTATTTTTTTGTCTCTTTGTTTATGAAATATTACACAAGTGTGCCTCATTCATTTTATTATGTTATTTGTGTGCTTTCATGAGTTTCTCATTATATTCCTTATAACTTTTTAGTTCAACCATAAAGATTCTCATGGTTTCTAAAACCTATGAAGGTTGCTTATTTCCCTAATTGATTTCTACCACTATATCTACTTCCGATCTGTGTAAATTATTGTTTTCTTTTGAAATAGGTTCATTCTCCATGTTGGTTGACATGTATGCTGTTTTCTTCTATAGGTATATATAAATCTGCTCTTATGTATTTTTGATATTTCATTGTTTGTACAAAAGATAACTCTAGTTGTTATTTTAGCAATGTACGGACAAAAAGAAGTGTCCACTATTCCAATAGGGCCTAAATGTTGTAACCAACATCTCTCACACGATATCTAATGTTCCCAATTTTACCAATTAAAAATAACTTTATGTACTTACAAAGCTATAATATTAATTTTATCATCTTCTTATCTTCTTATCTTAGACATTGTGATTTTTTGGCGGACTTTATGCATTTAATATTATATCTCTCTAATTATAACTCCATACAACTAGGTGAATTATAGCACAACCTTACTTAGCATAGCCTTCATTCTTCGGATGGAAAAACCTTATTTTCGCTGGGAATAGGAAGGGCTCACTTGAGTATACCATGATCACCATGATATGTATTTGTGGCCACTAGATATGGGTCCTTAAAATGGCCCCTTCATCGACTCACTCAAACATCTATGCAAAGAAAATAAATCTTCACCAAATGGTCTACCCATGCCTAACCCCCCCAGGTCGTGCACATTGTAGTGTTCAACCCTTTTCATTAATCAGACTGCTATCATGCTAAGGTTCACAAGTATCAGGGTTCTAGGGATGAAACGGTTAAGTGGGGGAACATAGTTGTGACACACTTTTCATTTAGTATCATGCTCATAGCACACCCACGTTGTGAATGCTTTGACATCGATGCATAGACAAGAGCTTGTCCATTGTATCGGGCCTTTAATTGTCATGTGATCTACTGCTTAATACTGCACAGTCTCTGGCCATGTATCCCATTGATGACAGTGAAAAGGAAGTGCATTAATGTGTGACAATCCCCAAGGCATCCCAGAGATCACATATATCCTCTAACCTGAATAGCTACATCTTACACGTTCCCACATTCCCTGATTGACCTTCATTTCCATCTGCATCAACATTTGTCATTGGATCCCTATACTTCCACGTTGATTCTCTCCTCGAAATGGAATTGAAAACTCTGCTTAGCTCCTACATCCACCCCTCATCGTACTAAAATGTTAAGTCATAATGAAATGGATCATTTACTACCGATGTAACTCTTCTTGACCTCTATAAGGGTTTTGTCTTGGTTGGGATTTTGTATTGTTTATGTAATAATATTCTCGTCTACTCTGGCTTCTCGCTTCTCCTTGGCTCTCGTTCACCCAGACAGGTAGTTCTCGATTGATGTTAGGGTTTGGATCTTGCACATTCCCTTCCGGTCTCTGCAAGCCTTCTACCATCCGTTTCCCTTCATTGCTGTTTGGTAAATGCATGGGTTATTGCTTGTGATGTTTTTTCTATTCATGGGTTATTGCTTGTGATTGTTGTTTGGTAAATGCATGGTTTATTGCTTGTGATGTTTTTTGCTCATGGGTTGGCTTGATCTTTTGCCCTGCATCTGATTCGAGGAGGATGGAACAATGCTTCTTGTGTTGTTGAATGATGTTTTTCTTTAAGATTAACCAATCGAACTCGGCATCCTATGACTTCCTTTGCAGGTTTTAAGTTGACTTTCACCCACATTCAAGTTCTCTTTGCTTAGACAACTCTATTATCAAATTGTAGCGATGCTAAGCCTCTGCATAACTTTTTGAAAAGAAAAGATGTGGCTTGACTATGGCTCGATGAGTTCTTCCAATTCCAAGTAATTCAGGTTCCTATGGTATCTGGATAATCCTGAATATGCTCTATGTGATACTTGTTCTTTCCTGTTAGTTCCCATCATCTCAATGTCCAACAATGGTTGGCGGTTGCCTCCAATGTGTTGTAATGCTTATTGGGTGTATTTTATTAGATTCAGTCATTACAAGGCTCAAACTGTTTGTAAAAGTTACCTTTGTACTACCCCGTTGGTTTTACGCCTCGGCTCTAGTATTTTTGTAAATATATATAAATATTTCAATTGCTTCAATGTACTGTGACTGTCTAAATCAATGCCGGTAACATCTCCTTATTCATTTTGGACATGCTTTGTATTGTCTAGGAAAATGTATTGGGTCTGCTATCCATTGCTGGTAAGAAGTATTAACTTCGGGGTCAAAACCGTGCAACTTTACCAATAATTGTTTGGATAACTTCTCTCATATTTAGTTTAGACTTTAATTATTCAAATTTATGCATCTTTGGAATTTTTTCCTTGATCCTTAACTAGCTTGGTAAATGAAATTTATTTATGTTGTTATTCTTAGAGGTTATTTTTCTAGCGAAACAAGGTTCAAAACATGGATTGCTTGTAAAAATTTTACTTTCTCAATTATTTTCACATTTATTCCCATCAAAGATTTAGTTTTAAAAAATATCCCTAAATCATAACTAGGTCATGACATTGCAAGGATTGTTATGACAATTTCTAGGGTTGTTATGACAATTTGATGCACTAAATTTTGACTACTTTTAGTTGCATCTCCATTTCATCACTTGATAGGATAACAAATATTTGGGATGATGCTTTGACACATTATTATAAATATTTGTAAGATAACTATTATAACAAATATTTGAGATGATGCTTTGATTTCATCACTTGATAGGATAACTATTATAGATATTTGATATGCTAGTGTAAAGTTTATTGAAAACTAAATAATTTACAAGACTAATAAATTACACAACAAAAGATGATATAGTAACAATACATAGATGGTCTACAAAAAAAATTGGAAGAGTAATTTAGATGGCCACATACCTCCCATCCTTAGACATTTAGCAACCAAACTTACCTTCTCAAGTCACCCCAAGAATGCATTATTTATCCGTAAGGATAAGCATGCTCCTCTTTCTAGTTCACAACCATCTATCCATTCTTAGTAGTATGTACTTCAACTCAGTTCATTGACATAACTATTATCATAGAGGTTACCTAATACTATTCTAATACTCACACAACACTCCTTCCCATGCATATCAAGTAGCATCCTTCCTCCCGCATATTGCTCATATATAGATTTGTTTATTTTCCTAAGCCTTACAAAGGCCTCCACCTCTCCTTGGGAAATTCAAGGCCTTGGATTCACCCATATACTTTTCACGGTTAGTTAAAGATGTTTTCCTCTTCTCTTGACACTTATTTCCATTTCCCTTGGCCAGTATGTTTCTGTTCTCCACTCATGGAGTCATCATAGTAAACTCTATTCACGGTTATTGCAACACACATTTTTGGACAAGTGCAAAGAACCTTGTTGCACACTTTAGAGTTCTATTATAACAATATTAAGGTTCAACAATATAATATGAATTTTAAACAAGTAAATAATAACTCAAAGAGTTACCATCTTCACTACATCAAACTTACACTATTATTAGTGAAAAAAACCAAATGAAAAAACTAGATGTAAAATGCTTTGTTTAAAAATTAGTTCAAAGAAATTAGTCAACCCTATTTTCAATGCTAAACAAAAAACCATTGTTTTGTAAAACCATATACTACAAAATTTTCAATTTCTATAGCATTTCCACAGCAACAACTAAAAAAATGTCAATCAATTCATGTCTAAATGGTGATACATTTTAATTATCAATCGAGAGTATGTAAACTTGTGAAATGCAAACAAAATATTTGCAAACTAGATAATTTGTAGTATGATTTATCTAATATGTTTATGGAAACTAAATGATGGAAAACAAATTTAACTATGGGAATCGATCTATTCCAAACAAAAGGAAACAAAGATAAATCTATCATTAAATTATGTGTTACTATATCCACAAGTGTTGTAAATCAGGTTGTAGTTAAGTGATCAATTCCTAATATAAGAAAAATTCTACAAAATATATTTGTTTTGGAATATAGGACATAAATCAATGAATGAAGATATATGAAATCAAATGTAGAAATGAAACTCACCAAAATTCATAAATTAAAAGAAAGCTTGATCAATTTGAAAAATGACCATCTACTTGAACAACATCATGCTACTTGGATCATTTTGTCACCAAGTTATCTCTTGACATGTGTTAGGTACATCTTCTTTCCATAAATTAAGTCTTTAATAAAAGGAAAGAACACTTACATAAAATAAAAGCACTTGCATGGAACAAAATAAATGGACACCTTGATCTATTTGGAGTGAGATCAATTCTCCCAATATCATGGTACCAAATTAAACTACAATATCATAAAACTTAAATAAAATGAGGCTAATTGTAGAAGTAAAGAATGACCATCAATATGAAAAGAAAAATCTAGAAGTCGTATTCACTCAATCATAATTTGGACATTTACTCCAAGTTTCCTCTCCTTGGAACCGAAAAGGTAGTATTATTTATACATAAATTTATTTTGAAACTAAAATAACAAATAATAAATGTATATCCACAAAGCTTTGATGCAATTCAACAACTTGCTAAAAACTAACAACTAAAAATCAACTTATAATATATACAACATCTTTGCTAACTAATCTTTCCTAAAATATCCATTATTCTTTTCAATCATGATACTTGAATGGTCATCCCAAATCTAAAGAAAGTATTCCATGGTTGAATGAGGAAATTAAAATTTGACCCACGAATTACATAGTTATAGGAATTTCATGTTCATGTAATAACTAGTTTAGTAGAACTGTAATCATCTTTTCTAACCCAATTTTCAAATATAAGTGAAATCATGCTATTTTTCTAACATTTATTCATAAAATCACTAAAAATAATAAAATAAATGCATTAGAAAATATTAGGCCTAATCCCACATATAAACATTAAAATGGTGTAAAACTAGGTTAAGAGAAGCTCAATGAGGATTAAATTTCAAAGAAAAGAGATATTAAAAAATGGAAAAAGGATGCGAAAAGAAGGAAATACTTAGACTCATCACCTCTCTCTCTAATCCAACAACCCATTATGCTCTCAATGTTTATCCAAATACTCATGTAGATCTCCACATGAGCCTCACCCAGCCCATCACATCCATGGCACTTCTTCCAATTGTCACACCCAACAAAATGAAGGCATTTCCCTTCACTAATCCACAAATTGCTTTGGTAATTCAACCCTTAGCGTGCTTACTAGATTATTGTGTGTAGTATCATTCAAACATGTTGTACGTTGCTCGAGAACCTCTTGTAGTGTTAATTCATGAATCACAATATCTATGAGTAGAAAAACAAAATGGGTAAAGGTTCCTATCTTTCCCAACTTCTATGCTCACCTACAACCATCTCATTTCCCTCAAATATGTAATTCTCCTTGCGAATTAAAATTTTTAGGTAATGCATATAGTATAACAATGGTAAGCAACAACAAGAAGAAAAAAAATCTACATAGTGTAAATATCCATGAGGTTAATAAGAATGAATGGATGAACTCAAAGGATACAAGAGAATGGGGAAAAGTCAATTAACATATATTCTTACCATATGAGAAAGGACTTATGAAAACTAACATTAATATTATATAATTACATTCACTCCATCCTCCATTTATATTAAATTTCAAAGGTGCATGCCATCAACAATTAAAAGATGAAATGAAAACATATATATACAATCTAGCCAAATTGGAAATCAAGTGTACTATTTTGGATTTCTACGTGTATAGCTAAAGGGTACCGGAGGGATCGAAGAATAATATAAGATTTGATCATTATTCAAGTTTACTATCTATGAATGTTGTATCTATAGAGAAAGAAAATCACTACAATCAAGGAATAATAAAATACTCAATGAGAATCAAGTCTAATATTTAGGAATGCTATATATATAACTGAAGGATAACAAAGAATATTAAAATAACAAATCATAAATGAGTAGCAACGCTAACATTTTTCATAACATGGTAAATCCTACCACTCCCCTAAGGAAATGATTGATTTATTATTCAAATCATGGACACCAATCAAAACTATTTTCATAGATAAGTACATGAAATCTTGTAATACATTATATTTTGTACATCACAAAAGTAACATTCTACATCAATGAACAAAATACTATCTCAGTGATTATCTCAATGCCACAAAATTCAAATAGGGTAGTTCTTTCTAGTCCAAGAATCATATCTTCTAAATAAATAACTTCCCTAAGACACAAAAATAGTAACACCACAAAAATAAAACATAGTAGAGTTAATAAAAGTATTTCTAATATTGATCCAAATTTCAAAAATTGAAATAATATTGCAAAAGTTGTTCCAAGATCTTTACAAAATGATTCAACCAAATGTTTCAACTAGACAAACCATAGTCCTTGATGTTCATGAAGGTCAACCATAGTACTCGAAGAAGTTAATGAATCCAAACAATGAAAAATATGAAGTAAAGGTTTCTAAACAAATTCTAGACCACAACAAGGAAAAAAACCAAGGCATAGGCACATAAAAATATATATGTTGTTTTTCCACCTCCCTAAAGTATTATCCCTATCATTCAAATAGCCACTTATTTTCACGCCTAACTTCCTCCTCCTCTTCAGGAGTATAATCATTCTTGATGTTGAAACTTTTCCTTATTTCTTCAGGGGTCTTCCCCGTCATCATATTTGCCACAGTCTCACTTGTCAAATCCAAAAGATTTTTTATGTTGAGATAATCTGCTACCTGCACAAACCAAAAATCTTAATAAGGAAAATTTTTCTATAAATATACAAAAATATCTATAAATTGGACAAGAAAAAAAATATGCACAACATTACTAAACAAAGCCAATTGCACTACAATTTTATTTAGAAATCATCGAAAAAATGTTCTAAGAAACAATATAATTGAAAAAATAAAAAAATTAACCTTAAAATCTAATACAAAAATCCTTATGGGTCAAAGAATAGGGTTGGCTAGGAATCAAACTTATGCACTCTTGATTACACTCCAATAGCGCATAGGGACTAGAGAAGATGTAGTGATACATGAAACTCTAAATCACCGTACCCAAAAGGAACTCATAAAACTACTTATAAGGTGAATTAATGCTAAGATCCCTTTAGTCCACCTCAATATGCCTTTCAAAGAAGATAGGCAACAATTTACTTTCCACACCCTACAAATTGGTCACAAAAATCTCAAAACTAAAGGAAATATGAAAAATTATAAAAACACTTGAATTTTGACACCCTAAAATATTTCATATAAACTTTTGAACAAGATCCAAAAGACAAAAACTTCAAAATGATAGAAATCAACTCCCACAAAAATGATGATAGTCCATAAAAAAATCAACAAAAACATACAAAAATAAACAAAATAACTAAAAAACAAAAAAACCTATAATTGGATACCCCAAAAGTATCTATCTAAACCCCTTAATCCTAACACCTACCAATACACACTTCACATTACCTCCTCCAAATGAGTTGCAAGAATTTTTAATAATATTAATTGTATGCCAGAAAATTCATTAAAAAAAAATTCCAAAACTTTCCAGATACTCGAAGTCAGAACGCTTAAGAAAACGCGACATCCTAGACCTAAACCCTGCAAATGGGGTTCCCAAAAAAAAACCCTAGAAACAGGTGCGCAAGGATAAATCAAGCGAGATAACGAGAAAGTCGAAGCCTTAATTAAATGGGGCTTCCCAGAAAATACCAATCCAGTGAATCTCTAATTTACTTGAGTTTCCTCTAGTACGAAACAATTGAATCCGTAACTATACCGGAACCATTACTAAATCACGTTCTCTCACTCTGAAATAATACCTAACGATCAAATTCCCTCTAAGGCCGAACAAATGTTCGCTTTTAGACAGAATACCAATCAAATTCCCTCTAAGGCCGAACAAATGCTGGCTTTTAGACAGAATACCAGAATAAGGTCGGGTTTCAAATAGAATACCTAATAAGGTCGTGTTTGAGATAGAATACTAGAATAAGGTCGCGTACTGTAACAATAGGTAACGATCAAATTCACAATTAAAAGAGGGTTTCTGACAGAATACCAGAAGAAGGTCGAACAAAGTGGCCTGATTGGCTTTAACGAATTCCTTATCCCAAGTCTTGATTTCGTCGTCCGTAAGATTCTGAGCCTCGACATGGTACTTGCAGTATTCGATGATCTTCGAAAGTATCTTGCCAGAGATGTTAGGGAGAGGAATGGGGTTGACAGTGCCCATATCCTTGATCATGTTCTTCATGTACAGAGATTCGGAGGCGACGAGCTCATTGACCTCGAACAATTCGTTATCTGAGCTTTTCAAAGTCACCTTGGATTCTGAGGCCATGACTACCCACTGGTCTGATTAAACAGAAATGACTTTCTACGTCTGTGAGCGAAGAGATTACTGAGATGACTTTGCCCGAATGATCGACCTGCCGGTCTGAATAAACAGAAATAACTTTGCCTGAGTGATCGAATGATCTACCTTCCGGTCTTCATAAACAGAAAGGACTTTGTATGTGTATGAACGAACTCCGATATGATTAAAGAGCTCTGATGGCATTTATTTATATAGGTGCCTATTACCCAAATAACCTATTCAATAAGCCTTTCGATGTTTTTTTAATTTATGTTTTGTTTTAACTCTCGTCAATATAACCATAATATGGGGTTTTCTTATTTTATAAACTTTTACCCACTTACCTATTCATGATCCGCACAATATGGATGTCATACTCCCCAAATGGGCCAGAATGCTTAAAGCCCGTATTCAAAAATATCATAGATCCATCTTAAAAGTGGTTCTACTAAAAGCAAGATGGTTGAGAGGTGAAAACTTTTTTTTCTAGAAGGTTGAGATGTGCAAACCCTTTTTTTTCTAGACTCCAAATATTGAAGAAGTGTAATATTTTAATTTATGTAGTTTTATACATATCCCATTCAAAATATTTTAAATACTCATGTTTTGTTTTAGACAGGTGTCAACTAGAAGTGTAATATTTTAATTTATGTAATTTTATACATATCCCATTCAAAATATTTTAAATACTCATGTTATGTTTTAGACACGTGTCAACTAGAAGTGTAATATTTTAATTTTATATATACCCCATTAAAAAAATTTTAAATACTCATGTTATGTTTTAGACAAGTGTCAATTAAAGGATGGGCACCCAAGGAGTTACACATGTCCCCTTACATGGCTGTAGAATGTACCTCTTCCACGCAATGAAGTATTAAAGAAGTTCACGATCTGCCCTCATGTGGGCCAAAATGCATAAGCAAGTAATAAAAATTAACTATTGAAGAAACCCAAGTGCAAGTGGGGTGTCTAATTTAACTTCATGGGAGGATAAGGATAACACGAGGAATAACTTATATAAAATTAACTTATAATAATAAGCATATTAACTTATTGTAAAACATTTACTCATAAATTAATATGTAAAGTAAGAAATGGTTGCATGAAATGATGATATATATTATAATCTTCATGTAAAGAAAATATAATTATAAAAAAATTTAAGATATTATAAGTTAAATAGGTTTAATATATTTGTTTTTTACACTTAGTCATATATCCCATTTTTGAACTCTTGAGCTATTTATAGGGTTGATGAAGAACTTTAATGAAATATTTATCATGGCTTCATTGACGAATTTGACATAAAGGCATGCATAGAATTAATGTCAATAAGTCAAAAGGGGCAATCCTCAAAATTGATGTCTCAAAATCTTTTGAGAGAGTAAGTTGGCTCTATCCAAGGCTCCTACTCACTCATTTAGGTTTCAATTATCCTTTCATCAAATGTATCTTTGACTGCATATCCACTGCATCATTCTCGGTCCTAATAAATGGCTCCGCATCTCCTTTCTTCCACTCGGAACGAGGTATTGGACGAGGTTTCCCGCTATCACCCCTCCTCATCCTTTTGGTGGCTGAAGGTCTAGGTAGAGCTATCCTAGATGCAAAAGGCAGAGGTTTGTTTACCGGGATAAAGATTGTTGAGAACCTAAATATCACCCTCCTCCTGTTTGTGGATGATATCCTTATCTTCAGCAACGACTCCATTAGGGAAGCAAAAACTCTTTCAGGAATACTGCAACTCTTGTGCAACGCCACTCGTATGAAACTCAACTAACAAAAATCCACCATCACCACTTTCAACTTGGAAGAAAATGCCATCAAAAGACTTTTGGAATTCTTCCATTTCGCTGTCACCCCATTGGATGATGGCCTTAAATACCTTGGCCTGGGAGTCAGCTACAACACCTTCTCTCCCCGAGCTTATTCAGCTTCTCAATGAAAATAGTTTCTTCCATTTGAACTAGATTGGGGATTGTGCATCCAAAAATTTATGGCATCACAGGTGGAAAAGTTTGAGAGAAATAGATATCCCCAACACATGGCTTGCGGACTGCAATCGAAACATCATTGCCCTCCTTGTCTCCCACATCTGTCTCACGAATACACAGGATGAGATAATATGGGAAGTTGTTGCTCATGGAAGTTACACTCCCAAAATAGGCTATCAAAGCCTTTGTTCAACAGTTTTTCCACTAGCTCCTAAATGGTGGAAAATTGGGCTATGGAAATTAAAATGCCGAGTGAAGGTGAAAATTTTCATTTGGTGTGCTCTAGAAAACAGAATCCCAACTTCAGATAGAATGAGGAACCGACACCTGGAAGGTCTTGGATGGTTCCCCTTATGCAAAAACAATGAGGAAAGCTCCAACCATCTTTTCCGGACTTGCTCGTTCTCCTCACATGTCGGTGTTGATGTATATGTAACTTCAGAATGTATTTCATCTGTATATTATATTTATATTTATTGTACCCTTATAAGAGATGTGTTATTCCTCTATAAGGAAGTGTCGTCATGTGGATTGACAAGTGTCGCAAGTGTGTGTACTTGCCGATGGGTTATTAGACCACCTTATGGGGTCGGCCCTGATTAATATATAATATATTGTGGGTGTATCAAAGTAGACAAGTCGGCCCCAGTAGGTCACTGGGCAAAAAGGTGAGTATAAATAGAGACAGGAGATCTCTATTTTACTCACTCGGAAAAGTAACTATCTCTCTCTCTGAAAAGTGGCGCACTAGTGAGGAGGAGGAGGATCATCTGCTAGGAGACTATCTCAGTGTTATTTGGTTGTATTTTGGTTGAGCCATTGCTCTCTCTATCTCTGAGGAAGTTGTGGGGTTTTTCACCTTAGGGTTTTCCCCACGGAAACTCTTTGTCTCTTGTCTCTATGCTTTTGATTCTTGTGATGCTTGTGATGCTTGTCATATTATGATTGCCATGCATTGATATACTGTAGATGTTATTCTCTCAGCAAAGATCCTATAGTATTGTGATTTAATACTAAAAATTTAACAGTCGGGTCACACTCACAATCTGCTCTCAACCTCAGATTTAATTGGCATGGTCGCTCCCTTGAAGACGCATGGAACTCTTGGTCCTCATCAAACCAACTCATACACATCAAAGCTCTGCCTCTTATCCACATGTGGAATTTGGCTTGCCCAAAATTATTCCATCTTCCTCTCTGGAAGCACTTGCAAAACAAGGCATTGATATTCTATCTTACTTCCCACCAACAAAAGATACTCAAGCAGTTCATATCATCACTGAAGATACTCCAGCAAAGCAGTGTCAAAACAAGGGCTCACTATGGAATGCACGACTTGGAAATTCGTGGAATCCACGATGCTGAAGTCTATGAATTTTTCCATAGACCCTTCATGGACAATCAAAATTAATGTCTAAATACTCTTTTTTCCTTCGATACTATAATAGCTAAAGATGCATCTGATTTGAACTCTATTTTTTGGTTTCTCTCATGCAACTTTAGATTTAAATATTCTGTAACCAACTAGCCATGGATTCAACTATGGATTGGATCATTTTTGTTACTCACTCTTTAGTAGTGAAGCTCTAGATACTCCGCACAGTGCAGTCCCACCAGCACTCTCATAAAAGTTGTATGCTTGCGTACCTCTATAATTTTGTCCCTCTTTTTGGATATAAAAATTAAGCTTTTTTCCTATGGAAAAAAAATTTATATATCCCATTCAAAATATTTTAAACACTCATGTTATGTTTTAGACACTTGTCAACTAAAGGATGAGAACGAAAGTAGTCACACATCTCCCCTTACTTGGGTGTAGAATGTGCCTTTTCCAGGCAATCAAGTATTAAAGAAGTTCAAGATCGGCCCTCATGTGGTCCAAAATGCATATAAGCAAGTAATAAAAATTAACTATTGAAGAAAGGCAAGTGCAAGTGGGGTGTCTAATTTAACTTCATGGAAGGACAAGGATAACACGAGGAATAACATATATAAAATTAACTTATAATAATAAGCATATTAACTTATTGTAAAACATTTACTTATAAATCAATATGTAAAGTAAGAAATGGTTGCATGAAATGATGAGATATATATTATAATCTTCATGTAAAGAAAATATAATTATAAGAAAATTTAAGATATTATAAGTTAAATAGGTTTAATATATTTGTTTTTTACATTTAATCAAATATCCCATTTTTGAACTTGTGAATTATTTATAAAGGTTGATGAAGAACTTTAATGAAATATTTATCATTGCTTCATTGACCAATTTGAGAAATTTTATGATATGGTCCATTTATAGTAACAAGTTTAAGTCATATTGGCCTTCATTGTACAAAAATTCAGTATTAATATGAATTTTGATGAAAATTTGGTATAGTAGGAATATGTAAGTTTAGCTTATCTATTCATTATCTGCCTCTTATCGGGCACAATATGGACGTCATACTCCCCAAATGGGTTGGAATGCTTAAAGCATGTATTCAAAACCAACATAGATCCATCTTAAAAGGGGTTCTACTAAGGGCAAGAGGGTTGAGAGGTGGAAACCCTTTTTTTCTAGATTCTAAATGTTGAGGAAGTGTGTAATATTTTAATTTATTTAATTTATCTAGTTTTATATATATCCCATTCAAAATATTTTAAATACTGATGTTATGTTTTAGACACGTGTCAACTAAAGGATGAGCACGGAAGGAGTTACATATCTCCGCTTACTTGGTTGTACAATGTGCCTGTTCAACGCAATCAAGTATTGAAGAAGTTCAGGATCCACCCTCATGTGGGCCAAAATGCATAAGCAAGTAATAAAAATCAACTATTGAAGGAGGGAAAGTGCAAGTGAGGTGTCTATTTTAACTTCATGGGAGGACATCATCTATCGTATATAAGAAGGATAACACGATGAATAACTTATATAAAATCAACCTATAATATTAGGCATATTAACTTATTGTAAAACATTTAGTCATAAATCAATATGTACAGTAATAAATGGTTGCATGAAATGATGAGATACATATTATAATATTCATGTAAAGAAAATACTATTATAAAAAAATTTAAGATATTATAAGTTATGTATGTTTAATATATTTGTTTTTTGCACTCAATCAAATATCCCATTTTTTAAATTGAGTTATTTATCAAGGTTGATGAAGAACTTTAATTAAATATTTATCATGGCTTCATCGATGAATTTGACAAATTTTATGATGTGGTCCATTTATAGTAACAAGTTTTAGTCATATTGGTCTTCATTGTACAAAAATTCATTATTAATTTGAATTTTGATGAAAATTTGGTATTGTAAGAAGATGTAAGTTTAGCTTACATTTTATTGTATTTGATAGTGTACGAGAAGTATTTTATTCACATCTACTCATAAAAAAAAACTAGTGAAACAGAAACCCTAAAACTTAAAAAAAATCTTGAAAAGACATCTATAAATATAAATTAATGACATAATTTTTAAGAAATGATTTTTTTTTCTATTTTATTAGAAATTCTTGAGGATGAACTCTTCTAAAATATTGAACAAAATGCATTTTTCTTAATTACCAGATGTTTTCTTCTATATTAGAGTCGTATTGGGTTTTATAGTGACGTGGTTTTTCTCATATTGAATCATATGTGACCAATGATTATGGGTTCAAAGAATAGAATTTGTTTTACAAAACGATGAACCAAAAAATCTCTTCTAGGTAGTGGCATAAGTGGTTATGAAGGGGTGGTTCATCCACAATAGTAAAATTAGTTTTCAAGGTTATATTTTTTATTGACTCATTAGCATATATGCCTAAAAAGTTGGAAAATAACGAAATAATGTTTTAGTTTCTTTTTGATAGGCAAGAACATTGTGAGTGTTTTAGCTTCTTGGCTCACTTGGATTTGTTTTTTATAAGTATGTAATCCATTTCCTTTATAAATCATTGGCATTGTGACACTTCCAAACTAAAGTGATACTTAAATTTTGAAAATTATTTGGCTGCAAAAATTGTACATGGTTTCATTGACATGCAAAAATATCTATAAAGAATGTGCCAATTTATAATTTTAGCTTCTCAACAATTTCCCAATGCTTTGTGTAAATATGTGAAGATAACCCACTTTTTGATGACAATAATCACCCAACACAAGGACGATACCTTTCTTTGGCATATCTCCTACATTTTCTATTTATCGTGGTAACACAGTAAGTCTCACTAACTAGCACACCATGTGCTAATAGTACATCACACAACACAAGGGAACTATCGTTCATTATATTTTTGGGCATATAACCTACCTATGCTTTTCAGGGTGGTAAAAAAGTAAGTGTTACCAACTAGCACACGAAGTTCTAAAAGTACTCACAATACACCAAGTACTTCATCAAATCTTCCAATACAAGAATACAACACACCAACTGCTAAGAGTTCACTTTTAGCATAATTAATACTCCATCCTTGTCCTACTTAGCATTATATTCTTTTTCCTAGTATTTGATGATGTAATTTCCCCCCTAGTGATGTGTAGATTTCATCTAGGACACATTAGCCACTTAATGCGCCCTGCATGGATAATATTAGGACCACGAGAGTCATTTCCCTACATTTTAGGAGCCAACTTAGTGATCTCGTTCAGTACACCTAAGATAGCTAACTCTTGTGGGAGGTTTGTGCTCCGACTGTTTGTGATCTAATGCGCCCTTTTGTGAGTGATTGTATGGAAAATGCACTAATGTGCCCTTCTTGGTTAGTTAACTTACAATAGCTTCAATTAACTAAGTTTTGGTTGAGTTGAGTTGAGCATTTGGGTCTTGTGGAGCACTCTAGTGGTGACAATTCCTATGCTAGACAGACTAAACTCGAATTCTCCTAGAATATTTGAATTCTCTCCATCGTAACATATTTGTGGACTATACTAATTAATGGATAATGTTACACATTTATGTTTCCATCTGAGTTTCAATGCATGATTAATTTTACTCTTTTCACTGCAATTTTCATCGGTGATTCACATTTCCTGCTCATTCTTTCACTATGAGGTATTTTCATCTCTATGATCTGCTATGATTTAGAATTTGACATTGTATCACAGCTCAGATAATGTAGGTTGAGCATCTTCTTTCAGCAGTGCACCGGAAGCATCTATATTTCCATAGAAAACCCCTGTGCCATTGCATTGAATTCATTGGAGAAATCCTTTGAGGTCTATCGAGGTGTGAAGGATCCAGATAAAAGTGCATATTGTCCCAAAGCATTTCTGAGTAGTAGTTTATCTCGAAAATTGATAGTTGTTTTGTAGGATTTTGAAGGGTTTTCAATAGTAGTTTATGCCCCAATAATTGTTTCTTTGTTGGTCCATTATATACTCACATAAGTACGCTTAAATATAAACTACATGTGTTTATCATTAGAATAGATTTTGGTTAAGGATTTGTACACACCCTAATTGCATGAGGTACTTATTGAAAATTTAAAGATTTAGGATTAATGGATAACTTATGAAGTTATGATTTGAATCATAAGTTCTCTAGGATGATATGTCTAGGATACTCCTAGATCTTTACTTCAAAAAAAAAAAATTCACTTGCTCACCTTAACAAACCTTACATTAAACAGTTTCAATTTGTATTCGCTCGAGCAATTTCACATGGAGAATTCAAATGTTCCTCTATCTCAAAGGATCCTAACACCCTTCAATTATCTTGATTGAAGGGATGGCACATACCCAAAAATCGGAATATTTTATGTTTCCAGAAAAACATTATGTTATAAGTTATGGTAAAGTTTTTATGATTATTGACCAAGTGGGGTCAAGGATGATTTTAATTAAATACTCTAATTTTTTATCTTCAATAAATAAAAGAGGAGACAAATATCCAAAAGAGATTGTTAAAGAGTGTTCACTAACCCACTATGAGGAATGAACTGGGGTGGAGAGCAAATTGACATATGGCAGCATCTTCATTCACTTCTAGCTGTTGCACGGGGAAACTTCCCTATATTTATGGGCATGTTCCCCATGAAAGTGGAAGAGAGCAGGTGGCTCAATAATTATGAAATTGACCAAAATTCCTAGGCACTCTTTCACCTTGACTTCAACACAACTTCGACAAGTTCTAACTTGGACACGACTTCGACAAACTCAGCAACTTCCACAATTTTAGCAACCTCAAATAGTTTCGTGATGTCGACATGCACTATCGACTTGTGACTTGCGACTGTCGAACTTCAACAAATGTCTCTCTGTCTTCCACTCAATTGTAATGGTTGAAATTCCTAAACCTTCCTAACTTCTATTGTAATTGAACGTAACGGGAAGGGACCCAACCATCTCATCACTCTATATAAGCATGTAAATATTGTAACATACATCTTATCTATCTTGTTTTCAGTAATAGAGAAGAAGAGTTCCCATTCCTGCATATTGTATGTGTGTAGTGTAGTCCTGCTTTGCTTATTATCTTTCTTATGCTCTAGCCATAATAGATCTGACTCATTCAGTCGAACTATTGTCCCCCTTGTGCTTGTTGGGCGCATGACGATCAAACTGACCTTGATGTACCCTTTTTCTATTTGACATGTTGTTCCATTTTTAATCTCTACTAGATTATGTAGTTTAAGCTTTGTTTTTATTGGAAGAATTGTCTACTTTTTATGTATTTTCCCTTGAACTTAATGGTAATTCGTAATTATCATGTGTATCACTATTTTTTTGTCTCTTTGTTTATGAAATATTACACAAGTGTGCCTCATTCATTTTATAATGTTATTTGTGTGCTTTCATGAGTTTCTCATTATATTCCTTATAACTTTTTAGTTCAACCATAAAGATTCTCATGGTTTCTAAAACCTATGAAGGTTGCTTATTTCCCTAATTGATTTCTACCACTATATCTACTTCCGATCTGTGTAAATTATTGTTTTCTTTTGAAATAGGTTCATTCTCCATGTTGGTTGACATGTATGCTGTTTTCTTCTATAAGTATATATAAATCTGCTCTTATGTATTTTTGATATTTCATTGTTTGTACAAAAGATAACTCTAGTTGTTATTTTAGCAATGTACGGACAAAAAGAAGTGTCCACTATTCCAATAGGGCCTAAATGTTGTAACCAACATCTCTCACACGATATCTAATGTTCCCAATTTTACCAATTAAAAATAACTTTATGTACTTACAAAGCTATAATATTAATTTTATCATCTTCTTATCTTCTTATCTTAGACATTGTGATTTTTTGGCCGACTTTATGCATTTAATATTATATCTCTCTAATTATAACTCCATACAACTAGGTGAATTATAGCACAACCTTACTTAGCATAGCCTTCATTCTTCGGATGGAAAAACCTTATTTTCGCTGGGAATAGGAAGGGCTCACTTGAGTATACCATGATCACCATGATATGTATTTGTGGCCACTAGATATGGGTCCTTAAAATGGCCCCTTCATCGGTTCACTCAAACATCTATGCAAAGAAAATAAATCTTCACCAAAGGGTCTACCCATGCCTAACCCCCCCAGGTCGTGCACATTGTAGTGTTCAACCCTTTTCATTAATCAGACTGCTATCATGCTAAGGTTCACAAGTATCAGGGTTCTAGGGATGAAACGGTTAAGTGGGGGAACATAGTTGTGACACCCTTTTCATTTAGTATCATGCTCATAGCACACCCACGTTGTGAATGCTTTGACATCGATGCATAGACAAGAGCTTGTCCATTGTATCGGGCCTTTAATTGTCATGTGATCTACTGCTTAATACTGCACAGTCTCTCGCCATGTATCCCATTGATGACAGTGAAAAGGAAGTGCATTAATGTGTGACAATCCCCAAGGCATCCCAGAGCTCACATATATCCTCTAACCTGAATAGCTACATCTTACACGTTCCCACATTCCCTGATTGACCTTCATTTCCATCTGCATCAACATTTGTCATTGGATCCCTATACTTCCACGTTGATTCTCTCCTCGAAATGGAATTGAAAACTCTGCTTAGCTCCTACATCCACCCCTCATCGTACTAAAATGTTAAGTCATCATGAAATGGATCATTTACTACCGATGTAACTCTTCTTGACCTCTATAAGGGTTTTGTCTTGGTTGGGATTTTGTATTGTTTATGTAATAATATTCTCGTCTACTCTGGCTTCTCGCTTCTCCTTGGCTCTCGTTCACCCAGACAGGTAGTTCTCGATTGATGTTAGGGTTTGGATCTTGCACATTCCCTTCCGGTCTCTGCAAGCCTTCTACCATCCGTTTCCCTTCATTGTTGTTTGGTAAATGCATGGGTTATTGCTTGTGCTGTTTTTTCTATTCATGGGTTATTGCTTGTGATTGTTGTTTGGTAAATGCATGGTTTATTGCTTGTGATGTTTTTTGCTCATGGGTTGGCTTGATCTTTTGCCCTGCATCTGATTCGAGGAGGATGGAACAATGCTTCTTGTGTTGTTGAATGATGTTTTTCTTTAAGATTAACCAATCGAACTCGGCATCCTATGACTTCCTTTGCAGGTTTTAAGTTGACTTTCACCCACATTCAAGTTCTCTTTGCTTAGACAACTCTATTATCAAATTGTAGCGATGCTAAGCCTCTGCATAACTTTTTGAAAAGAAAAGATGTGGCTTGACTATGGCTCGATGAGTTCTTCCAATTCCAAGTAATTCAGGTTCCTATGGTATCTGGATAATCCTGAATATGCTCTATGTGATACTTGTTCTTTCCTGTTAGTTCCCATCATCTCAATGTCCAACAATGGTTGGCGGTTGCCTCCAATGTGTTGTAATGCTTATTGGGTGTATTTTATTAGATTCAGTCATTACAAGGCTCAAACTGTTTGTAAAAGTTACCTTTGTACTACCCCGTTGGTTTTACGCCTCGGCTCTAGTATTTTTGTAAATATATATAAATATTTCAATTGCTTCAATGTACTGTGACTGTCTAAATCAATGCCGGTAACATCTCCTTATTCATTTTGGACATGCTTTGTATTGTCTAGGAAAATGTATTGGGTCTGCTATCCATTGCTGGTAAGAAGTATTAACTTCGGGGTCAAAACCGTGCAACTTTACCAATAATTGTTTGGATAATTTCTCTCATATTTAGTTTAGACTTTAATTATTCAAATTTATGCATCTTTGGAATTTTTTCCTTGATCCTTAACTAGCTTGGTAAATGAAATTTATTTATGTTGTTATTCTTAGAGGTTATTTTTCTAGCGAAACAAGGTTCAAAACATGGATTGCTTGTAAAAGTTTTACTTTCTCAATTATTTTCACATTTATTCCCATCAAAGATTTAGTTTTAAAAAATATCCCTAAATCATAACCAGGTCATGACATTGCAAGGATTGTTATGACAATTTCTAGGGTTGTTATGACAATTTGATGCACTAAATTTTGACTACTTTTAGTTGCATCTCCATTTCATCACTTGATAGGATAACAAATATTTGGGATGATGCTTTGACACATTATTATAAATATTTGTAAGATAACTATTATAACAAATATTTGAGATGATGCTTTGATTTCATCACTTGATAGGATAACTATTATAGATATTTGATATGCTAGTGTAAAGTTTATTGAAAACTAAATAATTTACAAGACTAATAAATTACACAACAGAAGATGATATAGTAACAATACATAGATGGTCTACAAAAAAAATTGGAAGAGTAATTTAGATGGCCACATACCTCCCATCCTTAGACATTTAGCAACCAAACTTACCTTCTCAAGTCACCCCAAGAATGCATTATTTATCCATAAGGATAAGCATGCTCCTCTTTCTAGTTCACAACCATCTATCCATTCTTAGTAGTATGTACTTCAACTAAGTTCATTGACATAACTATTATCATAGAGGTTACCTAATACTATTCTAATACTCACACAACACTCCTTCCCATGCATATCAAGTAGCATCCTTCCTCCCACATATTGCTCATATATAGATTTGTTTATTTTCCTAAGCCTTACAAAGGCCTCCACCTCTCCTTGGGAAATTCAAGGCCTTGGATTCACCCATATACTTTTCACGGTTAGTTAAAGATGTTTTCCTCTTCTCTTGACACTTATTTCGATTTCCCTTGGCTAGTATGTTTCTGTTCTCCACTCATGGAGTCATCATAGTAAACTCTATTCACGGTTATTGCAACACACATTTTTGGACAAGTGCAAAGAACCTTGTTGCACACTTTAGAGTTCTATTATAACAATATTAAGGTTCAACAATATAATATGAATTTTAAACAAGTAAATAATAACTCAAAGAGTTATCATCTTCACTACATCAAACTTACACTATTATTAGTGAAAAAAATCAAATGAAAAAACTAGATGTAAAATGCTTTGTTTAAAAATTAGTTCAAAGAAATTCGTCAACCCTATTTTCAATGCTAAACAAAAAACCATTGTTTTGTAAAACCATATACTACAAAATTTTCAATTTCTATAGCATTTCCACAACAACAACTAAAAAAATGTCAATCAATTCATGTCTAAATGGTGATACATTTTAATTATCAATCGAGAGTATGTAAACTTGTGAAATGCAAACAAAATATTTGCAAACTAGATAATTTGTAGTATGATTTATCTAATATGTTGATGGAAACTAAATGATGGAAAACAAATTTAACTATGGGAATCGATCTCTTCCAAACAAAAGGAAACAAAGACAAATCTATCATTAAATTATGTGTTACTATATCCACAAGTGTTGTAAATCAGGTTGTAGTTAAGTGATCAATTCCTAATATAAGAAAAATTCTACAAAATATATTTGTTTTGGAATATAGGACATAAATCAATGAATGAAGATATATGAAATCAAATGTAGAAATGAAACTCACCAAAATTCATAAATTAAAAGAAAGCTTGATCAATTTGAAAAATGACCATCTACTTGAACAACATCATGCTACTTGGATCATTTTGTCACCAAGTTATCTCTTGACATGTGTTAGGTACATCTTCTTTCCATAAATTAAGTCTTTAATAAAAGGAAAGAACACTTACATAAAATAAAAGCACTTGCATGGAACAAAATAAATGGACACCTTGATCTATTTGGAGTGAGATCAATTCTCCCAATATCATGGTACCAAATTAAACTACAATATCATAAAACTTAAATAAAATGAGGCTAATTGTAGAAGTAAAGAATGACCATCAATATGAAAAGAAAAATCTAGAAGTCGTATTCACTCAATCATAATTTGGACATTTACTCCAAGTTTCCTCTCCTTGGAACCGAAAAGGTAGTATTATTTATACATAAATTTATTTTGAAACTAAAATAACAAATAATAAATGTATATCCACAAAGCTTTGATGCAATTCAACAACTTGCTAAAAACTAACAACTAAAAATCAACTTATAATATATACAACATCTTTGCTAACTAATCTTTCCTAAAATATCCATTATTCTTTTCAATCATGATACTTGAATGGTCATCCCAAATCTAAAGAAAGTATTCCATGGTTGAATGAGGAAATTAAAATTTGACCCACGAATTACATAGTTATAGGAATTTCATGTTCATGTAATAACTAGTTTAGTAGAACTGTAATCATCTTTTCTAACCCAATTTTCAAATATAAGTGAAATCATGCTATTTTTCTAACATTTATTCATAAAATCACTAAAAATAATAAAATAAATGCATTAGAAAATATTAGGCCTAATCCCACATATAAACATTAAAATGGTGTAAAACTAGGTTAAGAGAAGCTCAATGAGGATTAAATTTCAAAGAAAAGAGATATTAAAAAATGGAAAAAGGATGCGAAAAGAAGGAAATACTTAGACTCATCACCTCTCTCTCTAATCCAACAACCCATTATGCTCTCAATGTTTATCCAAATACTCATGTAGATCTCCACATGAGCCTCACCCAGCCCATCACATCCATGGCACTTCTTCCAATTGTCACACCCAACAAAATGAAGGCATTTCCCTTCACTAATCCACAAATTGCTTTGGTAATTCAACCCTTAGCGTGCTTACTAGATTATTGTGTGTAGTATCATTCAAACATGTTGTACGTTGCTGGAGAACCTCTTGTAGTGTTAATTCATGAATCACAATATCTATGAGTAGAAAAACAAAATGGGTAAAGGTTCCTATCTTTCCCAACTTCTATGCTCACCTACAACCATCTCATTTCCCTCAAATATGTAATTCTCCTTGCGAATTAAAATTTTTAGGTAATGCATATAGTATAACAATGGTAAGCAACAACAAGAAGAAAAAAAATCTACATAGTGTAAATATCCATGAGGTTAATGAGAATGAATGGATGAACTCAAAGGATACAAGAGAATGGGGAAAAGTCAATTAACATATATTCTTACCATATGAGAAAGGACTTATGAAAACTAACATTAATATTATATAATTACATTCACTCCATCCTCCATTTATATTAAATTTCAAAGGTGCATGCCATCAACAATTAAAAGATGAAATGAAAACATATATATACAATCTAGCCAAATTGGAAATCAAGTGTACTATTTTGGATTTCTACGTGTATAGCTAAAGGGTACCGGAGGGATCGAAGAATAATATAAGATTTTATCATTATTCAAGTTTACTATCTATGAATGTTGTATCTATAGAGAAAGAAAATCACTACAATCAAGGAATAATAAAATACTCAATGAGAATCAAGTCTAATATTTAGGAATGCTATATATATAACTGAAGGATAACAAAGAATATTAAGATAACAAATCATAAATGAGTAGCAACGCTAACATTTTTCATAACATGGTAAATCCTACCACTCCCCTAAGGAAATGATTGAATTATTATTCAAATCATGGACACCAATCAAAACTATTTTCATAGATAAGTACATGAAATCTTGTAATACATTATATTTTGTACATCACAAAAGTAACATTCTACATCAATGAACAAAATACTATCTCAGTGATTATCTCAATGCCACAAAATTCAAATAGGGTAGTTCTTTCTAGTCCAAGAATCATATCTTCTAAATAAATAACTTCCCTAAGACACAAAAATAGTAACACCACAAAAATAAAACATAGTAGAGTTAATAAAAGTATTTCTAATATTGATCCAAATTTCAAAAATTGAAATAATATTGCAAAAGTTGTTCCAAGATCTTTACAAAATGATTCAACCAAATGTTTCAACTAGACAAACCATAGTCCTTGATGTTCATGAAGGTCAACCATAGTACTCGAAGAAGTTAATGAATCCAAACAATGAAAAATATGAAGTAAAGGTTTCTAAACAAATTCTAGACCACAACAAGGAAAAAAACCAAGGCATAGACACATAAAAATATATATGTTGTTTTTCCACCTCCCTAAAGTATTATCCCTATCATTCAAATAGCCACTTATTTTCACGCCTAACTTCCTCCTCCTCTTCAGGAGTATAATCATTCTTGATGTTGAAACTTTTCCTTATTTCTTCAGGGGTCTTCCCCGTCATCATATTTGCCACAGTCTCACTTGTCAAATCCAAAAGATTTTTTATGTTGAGATAATCTGCTACCTACACAAACCAAAAATCTTAATAAGGAAAATTTTTCTATAAATATACAAAAATATCTATAAATTGGACAAGAAAAAAAATATGCACAACATTACTAAACAAAGCCAATTGCACTACAATTTTATTTAGAAATCATCGAAAAAATGTTCTAAGAAACAATATAATTGAAAAAATAAAAAAATTAACCTTAAAATCTAATACAAAAATCCTTATGGGTCAAAGAATAGGGTTGGCTAGGAATCAAACTTATGCACTCTTGATTACACTCCAATAGCGCATAGGGACTAGAGAAGATGTAGTGATACATGAAACTCTAAATCACCGTACCCAAAAGGAACTCATAAAACTACTTATAAGGTGAATTAATGCTAAGATCCCTTTAGTCCACCTCAATATGTCTTTCAAAGAAGATAGGCAACAATTTACTTTCCACACCCTACAAATTGGTCACAAAAATCTCAAAACTAAAGGAAATATGAAAAATTATAAAAACACTTGAATTTTGACACCCTAAAATATTTCATATAAACTTTTGAACAAGATCCAAAAGACAAAAACTTCAAAATGATAGAAATCAACTCCCACAAAAATGATGATAATCCATAAAAAAATCAACAAAAACATACAAAAATAAACAAAATAACTAAAAAAACAAAAAAACCTATAATTGGATACCCCAAAAGTATCTATCTAAACCCCTTAATCCTAACACCTACCAATACACACTTCACATTACCTCCTCCAAATGAGTTGCAAGATTTTTTAATAATATTAATTGTATGCCACAAAATTCATTAAAAAAAAATTCCAAAACTTTCCAGATACTCGAAGTCAGAACGCTTAAGAAAACGCGACATCCTAGACCTAAACCCTGCAAATGGGGTTCCCAAAAAAAAACCCTAGAAACAGGTGCGCAAGGATAAATCAAGCGAGATAACGAGAAAGTCGAAGCCTTAATTAAATGGGGCTTCCCAGAAAATACCAATCCAGTGAATCTCTAATTTACTTGAGTTTCCTCTAGTACGAAACAATTGAATCCGTAACTATACCGGAACCATTACTAAATCACGTTCTCTCACTCTGAAATAATACCTAACGATCAAATTCCCTCTAAGGCCGAACAAATGTTCGCTTTTAGACAGAATACCAATCAAATTCCCTCTAAGGCCGAACAAATGCTGGCTTTTAGACAGAATACCAGAATAAGGTCGGGTTTCAAATAGAATACCTAATAAGGTCGTGTTTGAGATAGAATACTAGAATAAGGTCGCGTACTGTAACAATAGGTAACGATCAAATTCACAATTAAAAGAGGGTTTCTGACAGAATACCAGAAGAAGGTCGAACAAAGTGGCCTGATTGGCTTTAACGAATTCCTTATCCCAAGTCTTGATTTCGTCGTCCGTAAGATTCTGAGCCTCGACATGGTACTTGCAGTATTCGATGATCTTCGAAAGTATCTTGCCAGAGATGTTAGGGAGAGGAATGGGGTTGACAGTGCCCATATCCTTGATCATGTTCTTCATGTACAGAGATTCGGAGGCGACGAGCTCATTGACCTCGAACAATTCGTTATCTGAGCTTTTCAAAGTCACCTTGGATTCTGAGGCCATGACTACCCACTGGTCTGATTAAACAGAAATGACTTTCTACGTCTGTGAGCGAAGAGATTACTGAGATGACTTTGCCCGAATGATCGACCTGCCGGTCTAAATAAACAGAAATAACTTTGCCTGAGTGATCGAATGATCTACCTTCCGGTCTTCATAAACAGAAAGGACTTTGTATGTGTATGAACGAACTCCGATATGATTAAAGAGCTCTGATGGCATTTATTTATATAGGTGCCTATTACCCAAATAACCTATTCAATAAGCCTTTCGATGTTTTTTTAATTTATGTTTTGTTTTAACTCTCGTCAATATAACCATAATATGGGGTTTTCTTATTTTATAAACTTTTACCCACTTACTTATTCATGATCCGCACAATATGGATGTCATACTCCCCAAATGGGCCAGAATGCTTAAAGCCCGTATTCAAAAATATCATAGATCCATCTTAAAAGTGGTTCTACTAAAAGCAAGATGGTTGAGAGGTGAAAACTTTTTTTTCTAGAAGGTTGAGATGTGCAAACCCTTTTTTTTCTAGACTCCAAATATTGAGGAAGTGTAATATTTTAATTTATGTAGTTTTATACATATCCCATTCAAAATATTTTAAATACTTATGTTTTGTTTTAGACAGGTGTCAACTAGAAGTGTAATATTTTAATTTATGTAATTTTATACATATCCCATTCAAAATATTTTAAATACTCATGTTATGTTTTAGACACGTGTCAACTAGAAGTGTAATATTTTAATTTTATATATACCCCATTAAAAAAATTTTAAATACTCATGTTATGTTTTAGACAAGTGTCAATTAAAGGATGGGCACCCAAGGAGTTACACATGTCCCCTTACATGGCTGTAGAATGTACCTCTTCCACGCAATGAAGTATTAAAGAAGTTCACGATCTGCCCTCATGTGGGCCAAAATGCATAAGCAAGTAATAAAAATTAACTATTGAAGAAACCCAAGTGCAAGTGGGGTGTCTAATTTAACTTCATGGGAGGATAAGGATAACACTAGGAATAACTTATATAAAATTAACTTATAATAACAAGCATATTAACTTATTGTAAAACATTTACTCATAAATTAATATGTAAAGTAAGAAATGGTTGCATGAAATGATGATATATATTATAATCTTCATGTAAAGAAAATATAATTATAAAAAAATTTAAGATATTATAAGTTAAATAGGTTTAATATATTTGTTTTTTACACTTAGTCATATATCCCATTTTTGAACTCTTGAGCTATTTATAGGGTTGATGAAGAACTTTAATGAAATATTTATCATGGCTTCATTGACGAATTTGACATAAAGGCATGCATAGAATTAATGTCAATAAGTCAAAAGGGGCAATCCTCAAAATTGATGTCTCAAAATCTTTTGAGAGAGTAAGTTGGCTCTATCCAAGGCTCCTACTCACTCATTTAGGTTTCAATTATCCTTTCATCAAATGTATCTTTGACTGCATATCCACTGCATCATTCTCGGTCCTAATAAATGGCTCCGCATCTCCTTTCTTCCACTTGGAACGAGGTATTGGACGAGGTTTCCCGCTATCACCCCTCCTCATCCTTTTGGTAGCTGAAGGTCTAGGTAGAGCTATCCTAGATGCAAAAGGCAGAGGATTGTTTACCGGGATAAAGATTGTTGAGAACCTAAATATCACCCTCCTCCTGTTTGTGGATGATATCCTTATCTTCAGCAACGACTCCATTAGGGAAGCAAAAACTCTTTCAGGAATACTGCAACTCTTGTGCAACGCCACTCGTATGAAACTCAACTAACAAAAATCCACCATCACCACTTTCAACTTGGAAGAAAATGCCATCAAAAGACTTTTGGAATTCTTCCATTTCGCTGTCACCCCATTGGATGATGGCCTTAAATACCTTGGCCTGGGAGTCAGCTACAACACCTTCTCTCCCCGAGCTTATTCAGCTTCTCAATGAAAATAGTTTCTTCCATTTGAACTAGATTGGGGATTGTGCAATCAAAAATTTATGGCATCACAGGTGGAAAAGTTTGAGAGAAATAGATATCCCCAACACATGGCTTGCGGACTGCAATCGAAACATCATTGCCCTCCTTGTCTCCCACATCTGTCTCACGAATACACAGGATGAGATAATATGGGAAGTTGTTGCTCATGGAAGTTACACTCCCAAAATAGGCTATCAAAGCCTTTGTTCAACAGTTTTTCCACTAGCTCCTAAATGGTGGAAAATTGGGCTATGGAAATTAAAATGCCGAGTGAAGGTGAAAATTTTCATTTGGTGTGCTCTAGAAAACAGAATCCCAACTTCAGATAGAATGAGGAACCGACACCTGGAAGGTCTTGGATGGTTCCCTTTATGCAAAAACAATGAGGAAAGCTCCAACCATCTTTTCCGGACTTGCTCGTTCTCCTCACATGTCGGTGTTGATGTATATGTAACTTCATAATGTATTTCATCTGTATATTATATTTATATTTATTGTACCCTTATAAGAGATGTGTTATTCCTCTATAAGGAAGTGTCGTCATGTGGATTGACAAGTGTCGCAAGTGTGTGTACTTGCCGATGGGTTATTAGACCACCTTATGGGGTCGGCCCTGATTAATATATAATATATTGTGGGTGTATCAAAGTAGACAAGTCGGCCCCAGTAGGTCACTGGGCAAAAAGGTGAGTATAAATAGAGACACGAGATCTCTATTTTACTCACTCGGAAAAGTAACTATCTCTCTCTCTGAAAAGTGGCGCACTAGTGAGGAGGAGGAGGATCATCTGCTAGGAGACTATCTCAGTGTTATTTGGTTGTATTTTGGTTGAGCCATTGCTCTCTCTATCTCTGAGGAAGTTGTGGGGTTTTTCACCTTAGGGTTTTCCCCACGGAAACTCTGTGTCTCTTGTCTCGATGCTTTTGATTCTTGTGATGCTTGTGATGCTTGTCATATTATGATTGCCATGCATTGATATACTGTAGATGTTATTCTCTCAGCAAAGATCCTATAGTATTGTGATTTAATACTAAAAATTTAACAGTCGGGTCACACTCACAATCTGCTCTCAACCTCAGATTTAATTGGCATGGTCGCTCCCTTGAAGACGCATGGAACTCTTGGTCCTCATCAAACCAACTCATACACATCAAAGCTCTGCCTCTTATCCACATGTGGAATTTGGCTTGCCCAAAATTATTCCATCTTCCTCTCTGGAAGCACTTGCAAAACAAGGCATTGATATTCTATCTTACTTCCCACCAACAAAAGATACTCAAGCAGTTCATATCATCACTGAATATACTCCAGCAAAGCAGTGTCAAAACAAGGGCTCACTATGGAATGCACGACTTGGAAATTCGTGGAATCCACGATGCTGAAGTCTATGAATTTTTCCATAGACCCTTCATGGACAATCAAAATTAATGTCTAAATACTCTTTTTTCCTTCGATACTATAATAGCTAAAGATGCATCTGATTTGAACTCTATTTTTTGGTTTCTCTCATGCAACTTTAGATTTAAATATTCTGTAACCAACTAGCCATGGATTCAACTATGGATTGGATCATTTTTGTTACTCACTCTTTAGTAGTGAAGCTCTAGATACTCCGCACAGTGCAGTCCCACCAGCACTCTCATAAAAGTTGTATGCTTGCGTACCTCTATAATTTTGTCCCTCTTTTTGGATATAAAAATTAAGCTTTTTTCCTATGGAAAAAAAATATATATATCCCATTCAAAATATTTTAAACACTCATGTTATGTTTTAGACACTTGTCAACTAAAGGATGAGAACGAAAGTAGTCACACATCTCCCCTTACTTGGGTGTAGAATGTGCCTTTTCCAGGCAATCAAGTATTAAAGAAGTTCAAGATCGGCCCTCATGTGGTCCAAAATGCATATAAGCAAGTAATAAAAATTAACTATTGAAGAAAGGCAAGTGCAAGTGGGGTGTCTAATTTAACTTCATGGAAGGACAAGGATAACACGAGGAATAACATATATAAAATTAACTTATAATAATAAGCATATTAACTTATTGTAAAACATTTACTTATAAATCAATATGTAAAGTAAGAAATGGTTGCATGAAATGATGAGATATATATTATAATCTTCATGTAAAGAAAATATAATTATAAGAAAATTTAAGATATTATAAGTTAAATAGGTTTAATATATTTGTTTTTTACATTTAATCAAATATCCCATTTTTGAACTTGTGAATTATTTATAAAGGTTGATGAAGAACTTTAATGAAATATTTATCATTGCTTCATTGACCAATTTGAGAAATTTTATGATATGGTCCATTTATAGTAACAAGTTTAAGTCATATTGGCCTTCATTGTACAAAAATTCAGTATTAATATGAATTTTGATGAAAATTTGGTATAGTAGGAATATGTAAGTTTAGCTTATCTATTCATTATCTGCCTCTTATCGGGCACAATATGGACGTCATACTCCCCAAATGGGTTGGAATGCTTAAAGCATGTATTCAAAACCAACATAGATCCATCTTAAAAGGGGTTCTACTAAGGGCAAGAGGGTTGAGAGGTGGAAACCCTTTTTTTCTAGATTCTAAATGTTGAGGAAGTGTGTAATATTTTAATTTATTTAATTTATCTAGTTTTATATATATCCCATTCAAAATATTTTAAATACTGATGTTATGTTTTAGACACGTGT
Source organism: Larix kaempferi (assembly GCA_027924585.1). NCBI lineage: Eukaryota > Viridiplantae > Streptophyta > Pinopsida > Pinales > Pinaceae > Larix > Larix kaempferi. Next base: position 1,858,747 of record BSBM01001429.1, on the reverse strand, counting down.
CAACTAAAGGATGAGCACGGAAGGAGTTACATATCTCCGCTTACTTGGTTGTACAATGTGCATGTTCAACGCAATCAAGTATTGAAGAAGTTCAGGATCCACCCTCATGTGGGCCAAAATGCATAAGCAAGTAATAAAAATCAACTATTGAAGGAGGGAAAGTGCAAGTGAGGTGTCTATTTTAACTTCATGGGAGGACATCATCTATCGTATATAAGAAGGATAACACGATGAATAACTTATATAAAATCAACCTATAATATTAGGCATATTAACTTATTGTAAAACATTTAGTCATAAATCAATATGTACAGTAATAAATGGTTGCATGAAATGATGAGATACATATTATAATATTCATGTAAAGAAAATACTATTATAAAAAAATTTAAGATATTATAAGTTATGTATGTTTAATATATTTGTTTTTTGCACTCAATCAAATATCCCATTTTTTAAATTGAGTTATTTATCAAGGTTGATGAAGAACTTTAATTAAATATTTATCATGGCTTCATCGATGAATTTGACAAATTTTATGATGTGGTCCATTTATAGTAACAAGTTTTAGTCATATTGGTCTTCATTGTACAAAAATTCATTATTAATTTGAATTTTGATGAAAATTTGGTATTGTAAGAAGATGTAAGTTTAGCTTACATTTTATTGTATTTGATAGTGTACGAGAAGTATTTTATTCACATCTACTCATAAAAAAAAAACTAGTGAAACAGAAACCCTAAAACTTAAAAAAAATCTTGAAAAGACATCTATAAATATAAATTAATGACATAATTTTTAAGAAATGATTTTTTTTTCTATTTTATTAGATATTCTTGAGGATGAACTCTTCTAAAATATTGAACAAAATGCATTTTTCTTAATTACCAGATGTTTTCTTCTATATTAGAGTCGTATTGGGTTTTATAGTGACGTGGTTTTTCTCATATTGAATCATATGTGACCAATGATTATGGGTTCAAAGAATAGAATTTGTTTTACAAAACGATGAACCAAAAAATCTCTTCTAGGTAGTGGCATAAGTGGTTATGAAGGGGTGGTTCATCCACAATAGTAAAATTAGTTTTCAAGGTTATATTTTTTATTGACTCATTAGCATATATGCCTAAAAAGTTGGAAAATAACGAAATAATGTTTTAGTTTCTTTTTGATAGGCAAGAACATTGTGAGTGTTTTAGCTTCTTGGCTCACTTGGATTTGTTTTTTATAAGTATGTAATCCATTTCCTTTATAAATCATTGGCATTGTGACACTTCCAAACTAAAGTGATACTTAAATTTTGAAAATTATTTGGCTGCAAAAATTGTACATGGTTTCATTGACATGCAAAAATATCTATAAAGAATGTGCCAATTTATAATTTTAGCTTCTCAACAATTTCCCAATGCTTTGTGTAAATATGTGAAGATAACCCACTTTTTGATGACAATAATCACCCAACACAAGGACGATACCTTTCTTTGGCATATCTCCTACATTTTCTATTTATCGTGGTAACACAGTAAGTCTCACTAACTAGCACACCATGTGCTAATAGTACATCACACAACACAAGGGAACTATCGTTCATTATATTTTTGGGCATATAACCTACCTATGCTTTTCAGGGTGGTAAAAAAGTAAGTGTTACCAACTAGCACACGAAGTTCTAAAAGTACTCACAATACACCAAGTACTTCATCAAATCTTCCAATACAAGAATACAACACACCAACTGCTAAGAGTTCACTTTTAGCATAATTAATACTCCATCCTTGTCCTACTTAGCATTATATTCTTTTTCCTAGTATTTGATGATGTAATTTCCCCCCTAGTGATGTGTAGATTTCATCTAGGACACATTAGCCACTTAATGCGCCCTGCATGGATAATATTAGGACCACCAGAGTCATTTCCCTACATTTTAGGAGCCAACTTAGTGATCTCGTTCAGTACACCTAAGATAGCTAACTCTTGTGGGAGGTTTGTGCTCCGACTGTTTGTGATCTAATGCGCCCTTTTGTGAGTGATTGTATGGAAAATGCACTAATGTGCCCTTCTTGGTTAGTTAACTTACAATAGCTTCAATTAACTAAGTTTTGGTTGAGTTGAGTTGAGCATTTGGGTCTTGTGGAGCACTCTAGTGGTGACAATTCCTATGCTAGACAGACTAAACTCGAATTCTCCTAGAATATTTGAATTCTCTCCATCGTAATATATTTGTGGACTATACTAATTAATGGATAATGTTACACATTTATGTTTCCATCTGAGTTTCAATGCATGATTAATTTTACTCTTTTCACTGCAATTTTCATCGGTGATTCACATTTCCTGCTCATTCTTTCACTATGAGGTATTTTCATCTCTATGATCTGCTATGATTTAGAATTTGACATTGTATCACAGCTCAGATAATGTAGGTTGAGCATCTTCTTTCAGCAGTGCACCGGAAGCATCTAGATTTCCATAGAAAACCCCTGTGCCATTGCATTGAATTCATTGGAGAAATCCTTTGAGGTCTATCGAGGTGTGAAGGATCCAGATAAAAGTGCATATTGTCCCAAAGCATTTCTGAGTAGTAGTTTATCTCCAAAATTGATAGTTGTTTTGTAGGATTTTGAAGGGTTTTCAATAGTAGTTTATGCCCCAATAATTGTTTCTTTGTTGGTCCCATTATATACTCACATAAGTATGCTTAAATATAAACTACATGTGTTTATCATTAGAATAGATTTTGGTTAAGGATTTGTACACACCCTAATTGCATGAGGTACTTATTGAAAATTTAAAGATTTAGGATTAATGGATAACTTATGAAGTTATGATTTGAATCATAAGTTCTCTAGGATGATATGTCTAGGATACTCCTAGATCTTTACTTCAAAAAAAAAAAATTCACTTGCTCACCTTAACAAACCTTACATTAAACAGTTTCAATTTGTATTCGCTCGAGCAATTTCACATGGAGAATTCAAATGTTCCTCTATCTCAAAGGATCCTAACACCCTTCAATTATCTTGATTGAAGGGATGGCACATACCCAAAAATCGGAATATTTTATGTTTCCAGAAAAAACATTATGTTATAAGTTATGGTAAAGTTTTTATGATTATTGACCAAGTGGGGTCAAGGATGATTTTAATTAAATACTCTAATTTTTTATCTTCAATAAATAAAAGAGGAGACAAATATCCAAAAGAGATTGTTAAAGAGTGTTCACTAACCCACTATGAGGAATGAACTGGGGTGGAGAGCAAATTGACATATGGCAGCATCTTCATTCACTTCTAGCTGTTGCACGGGGAAACTTCCCTATATTTATGGGCATGTTCCCCATGAAAGTGGAAGAGAGCAGGTGGCTCAATAATTATGAAATTGACCAAAATTCCTAGGCACTCTTTCACCTTGACTTCAACACAACTTCGACAAGTTCTAACTTGGACACGACTTCGACAAACTCAGCAACTTCCACAATTTTAGCAACCTCAAATAGTTTCGTGATGTCGACATGCACTATCGACTTGTGACTTGCGACTGTCGAACTTCAACAAATGTCTCTCTGTCTTCCACTCAATTGTAATGGTTGAAATTCCTAAACCTTCCTAACTTCTATTGTAATTGAACGTAACGGGAAGGGACCCAACCATCTCATCACTCTATATAAGCATGTAAATATTGTAACATACATCTTATCTATCTTGTTTTCAGTAATAGAGAAGAAGAGTTCCCATTCCTGCATATTGTATGTGTGTAGTGTAGTCCTGCTTTGCTTATTATCTTTCTTATGCTCTAGCCATAATAGATCTGACTCATTCAGTCGAACTATTGTCCCCCTTGTGCTTGTTGGGCGCATGACGATCAAACTGACCTTGATGTACCCTTTTTCTATTTGACATGTTGTTCCATTTTTAATCTCTACTAGATTATGTAGTTTAAGCTTTGTTTTTATTGGAAGAATTGTCTACTTTTTATGTATTTTCCCTTGAACTTAATGGTAATTCGTAATTATCATGTGTATCACTATTTTTTTGTCTCTTTGTTTATGAAATATTACACAAGTGTGCCTCATTCATTTTATAATGTTATTTGTGTGCTTTCATGAGTTTCTCATTATATTCCTTATAACTTTTTAGTTCAACCATAAAGATTCTCATGGTTTCTAAAACCTATGAAGGTTGCTTATTTCCCTAATTGATTTCTACCACTATATCTACTTCCGATCTGTGTAAATTATTGTTTTCTTTTGAAATAGGTTCATTCTCCATGTTGGTTGACATGTATGCTGTTTTCTTCTATAGGTATATATAAATCTGCTCTTATGTATTTTTGATATTTCATTGTTTGTACAAAAGATAACTCTAGTTGTTATTTTAGCAATGTACGGACAAAAAGAAGTGTCCACTATTCCAATAGGGCCTAAATGTTGTAACCAACATCTCTCACACGATATCTAATGTTCCCAATTTTACCAATTAAAAGTAACTTTATGTACTTACAAAGCTATAATATTAATTTTATCATCTTCTTATCTTCTTATCTTAGACATTGTGATTTTTTGGCCGACTTTATGCATTTAATATTATATCTCTCTAATTATAACTCCATACAACTAGGTGAATTATAGCACAACCTTACTTAGCATAGCCTTCATTCTTCGGATGGAAAAACCTTATTTTCGTTGGGAATAGGAAGGGCTCACTTGAGTATACCATGATCACCATGATATGTATTTGTGGCCACTAGATATGGGTCCTTAAAATGGCCCCTTCATCGGTTCACTCAAACATCTATGCAAAGAAAATAAATCTTCACCAAAGGGTCTACCCATGCCTAACCCCCCCAGGTCGAGCACATTGTAGTGTTCAACCCTTTTCATTAATCAGACTGCTATCATGCTAAGGTTCACAAGTATCAGGGTTCTAGGGATGAAACGGTTAAGTGGGGGAACATAGTTGTGACACCCTTTTCATTTAGTATCATGCTCATAGCACACCCACGTTGTGAATGCTTTGACATCGATGCATAGACAAGAGCTTGTCCATTGTATCGGGCCTTTAATTGTCATGTGATCTACTGCTTAATACTGCACAGTCTCTCGCCATGTATCCCATTGATGACAGTGAAAAGGAAGTGCATTAATGTGTGACAATCCCCAAGGCATCCCAGAGCTCACATATATCCTCTAACCTGAATAGCTACATCTTACACGTTCCCACATTCCCTGATTGACCTTCATTTCCATCTGCATCAACATTTGTCATTGGATCCCTATACTTCCACGTTGATTCTCTCCTCGAAATGGAATTGAAAACTCTGCTTAGCTCCTACATCCACCCCTCATCGTACTAAAATGTTAAGTCATCATGAAATGGATCATTTACTACCGATGTAACTCTTCTTGACCTCTATAAGGGTTTTGTCTTGGTTGGGATTTTGTATTGTTTATGTAATAATATTCTCGTCTACTCTGGCTTCTCGCTTCTCCTTGGCTCTCGTTCACCCAGACAGGTAGTTCTCGATTGATGTTAGGGTTTGGATCTTGCACATTCTCTTCCGGTCTCTGCAAGCCTTCTACCATCCGTTTCCCTTCATTGTTGTTTGGTAAATGCATGGGTTATTGCTTGTGCTGTTTTTTCTATTCATGGGTTATTGCTTGTGATTGTTGTTTGGTAAATGCATGGTTTATTGCTTGTGATGTTTTTTGCTCATGGGTTGGCTTGATCTTTTGCCCTGCATCTGATTCGAGGAGGATGGAACAATGCTTCTTGTGTTGTTGAATGATGTTTTTCTTTAAGATTAACCAATCGAACTCGGCATCCTATGACTTCCTTTGCAGGTTTTAAGTTGACTTTCACCCACATTCAAGTTCTCTTTGCTTAGACAACTCTATTATCAAATTGTAGCGATGCTAAGCCTCTGCATAACTTTTTGAAAAGAAAAGATGTGGCTTGACTATGGCTCGATGAGTTCTTCCAATTCCAAGTAATTCAGGTTCCTATGGTATCTGGATAATCCTGAATATGCTCTATGTGATACTTGTTCTTTCCTGTTAGTTCCCATCATCTCAATGTCCAACAATGGTTGGCGGTTGCCTCCAATGTGTTGTAATGCTTATTGGGTGTATTTTATTAGATTCAGTCATTACAAGGCTCAAACTGTTTGTAAAAGTTACCTTTGTACTACCCCGTTGGTTTTACGCCTCGGCTCTAGTATTTTTGTAAATATATATAAATATTTCAATTGCTTCAATGTACTGTGACTGTCTAAATCAATGCCGGTAACATCTCCTTATTCATTTTGGACATGCTTTGTATTGTCTAGGAAAATGTATTGGGTCTGCTATCCATTGCTGGTAAGAAGTATTAACTTCGGGGTCAAAACCGTGCAACTTTACCAATAATTGTTTGGATAATTTCTCTCATATTTAGTTTAGACTTTAATTATTCAAATTTATGCATCTTTGGAATTTTTTCCTTGATCCTTAACTAGCTTGGTAAATGAAATTTATTTATGTTGTTATTCTTAGAGGTTATTTTTCTAGCGAAACAAGGTTCAAAACATGGATTGCTTGTAAAAGTTTTACTTTCTCAATTATTTTCACATTTATTCCCATCAAAGATTTAGTTTTAAAAAATATCCCTAAATCATAACCAGGTCATGACATTGCAAGGATTGTTATGACAATTTCTAGGGTTGTTATGACAATTTGATGCACTAAATTTTGACTACTTTTAGTTGCATCTCCATTTCATCACTTGATAGGATAACAAATATTTGGGATGATGCTTTGACACATTATTATAAATATTTGTAAGATAACTATTATAACAAATATTTGAGATGATGCTTTGATTTCATCACTTGATAGGATAACTATTATAGATATTTGATATGCTAGTGTAAAGTTTATTGAAAACTAAATAATTTACAAGACTAATAAATTACACAACAGAAGATGATATAGTAACAATACATAGATGGTCTACAAAAAAAAATGGAAGAGTAATTTAGATGGCCACATACCTCCCATCCTTAGACATTTAGCAACCAAACTTACCTTCTCAAGTCACCCCAAGAATGCATTATTTATCCATAAGGATAAGCATGCTCCTCTTTCTAGTTCACAACCATCTATCCATTCTTAGTAGTATGTACTTCAACTCAGTTCATTGACATAACTATTATCATAGAGGTTACCTAATACTATTCTAATACTCACACAACACTCCTTCCCATGCATATCAAGTAGCATCCTTCCTCCCACATATTGCTCATATATAGATTTGTTTATTTTCCTAAGCCTTACAAAGGCCTCCACCTCTCCTTGGGAAATTCAAGGCCTTGGATTCACCCATATACTTTTCACGGTTAGTTAAAGATGTTTTCCTCTTCTCTTGACACTTATTTCGATTTCCCTTGGCTAGTATGTTTCTGTTCTCCACTCATGGAGTCATCATAGTAAACTCTATTCACGATTATTGCAACACACATTTTTGGACAAGTGCAAAGAACCTTGTTGCACACTTTAGAGTTCTATTATAACAATATTAAGGTTCAACAATATAATATGAATTTTAAACAAGTAAATAATAACTCAAAGAGTTACCATCTTCACTACATCAAACTTACACTATTATTAGTGAAAAAAATCAAATGAAAAAACTAGATGTAAAATGCTTTGTTTAAAAATTAGTTCAAAGAAATTCGTCAACCCTATTTTCAATGCTAAACAAAAAACCATTGTTTTGTAAAACCATATACTACAAAATTTTCAATTTCTATAGCATTTCCACAACAACAACTAAAAAAATGTCAATCAATTCATGTCTAAATGGTGATACATTTTAATTATCAATCGAGAGTATGTAAACTTGTGAAATACAAACAAAATATTTGCAAACTAGATAATTTGTAGTATGATTTATCTAATATGTTTATGGAAACTAAATGATGGAAAACAAATTTAACTATGGGAATCGATCTCTTCCAAACAAAAGGAAACAAAGACAAATCTATCATTAAATTATGTGTTACTATATCCACAAGTGTTGTAAATCAGGTTGTAGTTAAGTGATCAATTCCTAATATAAGAAAAATTCTACAAAATATATTTGTTATGGAATATAGGACATAAATCAATGAATGAAGATATATGAAATCAAATGTAGAAATGAAACTCACCAAAATTCATAAATTAAAAGAAAGCTTGATCAATTTGAAAAATGACCATCTACTTGAACAACATCATGCTACTTGGATCATTTTGTCACCAAGTTATCTCTTGACATGTGTTAGGTACATCTTCTTTCCATAAATTAAGTCTTTAATAAAAGGAAAGAACACTTACATAAAATAAAAGCACTTGCATGGAACAAAATAAATGGACACCTTGATCTATTTGGAGTGAGATCAATTCTCCCAATATCATGGTACCAAATTAAACTACAATATCATAAAACTTAAATAAAATGAGGCTAATTGTAGAAGTAAAGAATGACCATCAATATGAAAAGAAAAATCTAGAAGTCGTATTCACTCAATCATAATTTGGACATTTACTCCAAGTTTCCTCTCCTTGGAACCGAAAAGGTAGTATTATTTATACATAAATTTATTTTGAAACTAAAATAACAAATAATAAATGTATATCCACAAAGCTTTGATGCAATTCAACAACTTGCTAAAAACTAACAACTAAAAATCAACTTATAATATATACAACATCTTTGCTAACTAATCTTTCCTAAAATATCCATTATTCTTTTCAATCATGATACTTGAATGGTCATCCCAAATCTAAAGAAAGTATTCCATGGTTGAATGAGGAAATTAAAATTTGACCCACGAATTACATAGTTATAGGAATTTCATGTTCATGTAATAACTAGTTTAGTAGAACTGTAATCATCTTTTCTAACCCAATTTTCAAATATAAGTGAAATCATGCTATTTTTCTAACATTTATTCATAAAATCACTAAAAATAATAAAATAAATGCATTAGAAAATATTAGGCCTAATCCCACATATAAATATTAAAATGGTGTAAAACTAGGTTAAGAGAAGCTCAATGAGGATTAAATTTCAAAGAAAAGAGATATTAAAAAATGGAAAAAGGATGCGAAAAGAAGGAAATACTTAGACTCATCACCTCTCTCTCTAATCCAACAACCCATTATGCTCTCAATGTTTATCCAAATACTCATGTAGATCTCCACATGAGCCTCACCCAGCCCATCACATCCATGGCACTTCTTCCAATTGTCACACCCAACAAAATGAAGGCATTTCCCTTCACTAATCCACAAATTGCTTTGGTAATTCAACCCTTAGCGTGCTTACTAGATTATTGTGTGTAGTATCATTCAAACATGTTGTACGTTGCTGGAGAACCTCTTGTAGTGTTAATTCATGAATCACAATATCTATGAGTAGATAAACAAAATGGGTAAAGGTTCCTATCTTTCCCAACTTCTATGCTCACCTACAACCATCTCATTTCCCTCAAATATGTAATTCTCCTTGCGAATTAAAATTTTTAGGTAATGCATATAGTATAACAATGGTAAGCAACAACAAGAAGAAAAAAAATCTACATAGTGTAAATATCCATGAGGTTAATGAGAATGAATGGATGAACTCAAAGGATACAAGAGAATGGGGAAAAGTCAATTAACATATATTCTTACCATATGAGAAAGGACTTATGAAAACTAACATTAATATTATATAATTACATTCACTCCATCCTCCATTTATATTAAATTTCAAAGGTGCATGCCATCAACAATTAAAAGATGAAATGAAAACATATATATACAATCTAGCCAAATTGGAAATCAAGTGTACTATTTTGGATTTCTACGTGTATAGCTAAAGGGTACCGGAGGGATCAAAGAATAATATAAGATTTGATCATTATTCAAGTTTACTATCTATGAATGTTGTATCTATAGAGAAAGAAAATCACTACAATCAAGGAATAATAAAATACTCAATGAGAATCAAGTCTAATATTTAGGAATGCTATATATATAACTGAAGGATAACAAAGAATATTAAGATAACAAATCATAAATGAGTAGCAACGCTAACATTTTTCATAACATGGTAAATCCTACCACTCCCCTAAGGAAATGATTGAATTATTATTCAAATCATGGACACCAATCAAAACTATTTTCATAGATAAGTACATGAAATCTTGTAATACATTATATTTTGTACATCACAAAAGTAACATTCTACATCAATGAACAAAATACTATCTCAGTGATTATCTCAATGCCACAAAATTCAAATAGGGTAGTTCTTTCTAGTCCAAGAATCATATCTTCTAAATAAATAACTTCCCTAAGACACAAAAATAGTAACACCACAAAAATAAAACATAGTAGAGTTAATAAAAGTATTTCTAATATTGATCCAAATTTCAAAAATTGAAATAATATTGCAAAAGTTGTTCCAAGATCTTTACAAAATGATTCAACCAAATGTTTCAACTAGACAAACCATAGTCCTTGATGTTCATGAAGGTCAACCATAGTACTCGAAGAAGTTAATGAATCCAAACAATGAAAAATATGAAGTAAAGGTTTCTAAACAAATTCTAGACCACAACAAGGAAAAAAACCAAGGCATAGGCACATAAAAATATATATGTTGTTTTTCCACCTCCCTAAAGTATTATCCCTATCATTCAAATAGCCACTTATTTTCACGCCTAACTTGCTCCTCCTCTTCAGGAGTATAATCATTCTTGATGTTGAAACTTTTCCTTATTTCTTCAGGGGTCTTCCCCGTCATCATATTTGCCACAGTCTCACTTGTCAAATCCAAAAGATTTTTTATGTTGAGATAATCTGCTACCTGCACAAACCAAAAATCTTAATAAGGAAAATTTTTCTATAAATATACAAAAATATCTATAAATTGGACAAGAAAAAAAATATGCACAACATTACTAAACAAAGCCAATTGCACTACAATTTTATTTAGAAATCATCGAAAAAATGTTCTAAGAAACAATATAATTGAAAAAATAAAAAAATTAACCTTAAAATCTAATACAAAAATCCTTATGGGTCAAAGAATAGGGTTGGCTAGGAATCAAACTTATGCACTCTTGATTACACTCCAATAGCGCATAGGGACTAGAGAAGATGTAGTGATACATGAAACTCTAAATCACCGTACCCAAAAGGAACTCATAAAACTACTTATAAGGTGAATTAATGCTAAGATCCCTTTAGTCCACCTCAATATGCCTTTCAAAGAAGATAGGCAACAATTTACTTTCCACACCCTACAAATTGGTCACAAAAATCTCAAAACTAAAGGAAATATGAAAAATTATAAAAACACTTGAATTTTGACACCCTAAAATATTTCATATAAACTTTTGAACAAGATCCAAAAGACAAAAATTTCAAAATGATAGAAATCAACTCCCACAAAAATGATGATAATCCATAAAAAAATCAACAAAAACATACAAAAATAAACAAAATAACTAAAAAACAAAAAAACCTATAATTGGATACCCCAAAAGTATCTATCTAAACCCCTTAATCCTAACACCTACCAATACACACTTCACATTACCTCCTCCAAATGAGTTGCAAGAATTTTTAATAATATTAATTGTATGCCAGAAAATTCATTAAAAAAAAATTCCAAAACTTTCCAGATACTCGAAGTCAGAACGCTTAAGAAAACGCGACATCCTAGACCTAAACCCTGCAAATGGGGTTCCCAAAAAAAAACCCTAGAAACAGGTGCGCAAGGATAAATCAAGCGAGATAACGAGGAAGTCGAAGCCTTAATTAAATGGGGCTTCCCAGAAAATACCAATCCAGTGAATCTCTAATTTACTTGAGTTTCCTCTAGTACGAAACAATTGAATCCGTAACTATACCGGAACCATTACTAAATCACGTTCTCTCACTCTGAAATAATACCTAACGATCAAATTCCCTCTAAGGCCGAACAAATGTTCGCTTTTAGATAGAATACCAATCAAATTCCCTCTAAGGCCGAACAAATGCTGGCTTTTAGACAGAATACCAGAATAAGGTCGGGTTTCAAATAGAATACCTAATAAGGTCGTGTTTGAGATAGAATACTAGAATAAGGTCGCGTACTGTAACAATAGGTAACGATCAAATTCACAATTAAAAGAGGGTTTCTGACAGAATACCAGAAGAAGGTCGAACAAAGTGGCCTGATTGGCTTTAACGAATTCCTTATCCCAAGTCTTGATTTCGTCGTCCGTAAGATTCTGAGCCTCGACATGGTACTTGCAGTATTCGATGATCTTCGAAAGTATCTTGCCAGAGATGTTAGGGAGAGGAATGGGGTTGACAGTGCCCATATCCTTGATCATGTTCTTCATGTACAGAGATTCGGAGGCGACGAGCTCATTGACCTCGAACAATTCGTTATCTGAGCTCTTCAAAGTCACCTTGGATTCTGAGGCCATGACTACCCGCTGGTCTGATTAAACAGAAATGACTTTCTACGTCTGTGAGTGAAGAGATTACTGAGATGACTTTGCCCGAATGATCGACCTGCCGATCTGAATAAACAGAAATAACTTTGCCTGAGTGATCGAATGATCTACCTGCCGGTCTTCATAAACAGAAAGGACTTTGTATGTGTATGAACGAACTTCGATATGATTAAAGAGCTCTGATGGCATTTATTTATATAGGTGCCTATTACCCAAATAACCTATTCAATAAGCCTTTCGATGTTTTTTTAATTTATGTTTTGTTTTAACTCTCGTCAATATAACCATAATATGGGGTTTTCTTATTTTATAAACTTTTACACACTTACCTATTCATGATCCGCACAATATGGATGTCATACTCCCCAAATGGGCCAGAATGCTTAAAGCCCGTATTCAAAACTATCATAGATCCATCTTAAAAGTGGTTCTACTAAAAGCAAGATGGTTGAGAGGTGAAAACTTTTTTTTCTAGAAGGTTGAGATGTGCAAACCCTTTTTTTTCTAGACTCCAAATATTGAGCAACTGTGACATCCCTCCCCAATGATGAAATAAAAAAAAAACATTATGTTAGATTTATTTTAAATTTATCTTTATTTTATGCAATAAGGAAGCCAGATGAGAAATCGGCTGACTTAAAGTCCTAGGAGGACTGTTGTAAACAAACAATTTTATTATTGTTAATAAAAGAATGAGCAGGAACAGCCAAGTTAAAAGAGGAGATCATGCATGGAGAAGTGGGGGACAAGTTAGAGTTAGCCTCTGGGACATCAGAACAAGTGTCAGGAGTGTATTTAAGACACTAGACACACCCTGAAAATCAGGGATTTGGTTAGCTGCGAAAATTCCATGAGGAATTGGCTGCCAATGGAAAGACCTAGGAAAAATTATAAAAGGATGGCATATGTGAGGAGGCAGGACGCTGCTGAGTATGCCGGAAGGAATTTCACTTGCTGTGTGAGCACTTTGTGTTAGGCAAGAGATTCAGGAAAGGAATACTGAGTTTGAGGCTGGCTGTCCACATTTTTCCATTCATGTATCTGGGGTGATTGCGGACAGACTTGGTGTTTGTACCTAATCTACGGTTGGGAGGAACGTGGCTGTTCCTACTACATTTGATTTCAAGTTCCAGGTTTTGTTATCTCAGACTCGAAGTAATTCCTGTTATTTATCTGTCTCCATTGTTAATTACACAACGTTATGGTGTTTAATTAATTTTCTGTCATTCACATAATGCTTGATCTGAACATAAAAATTTAGTATTGATGATTTAATTACAATCCTACTGTTATTTAGTATGTCGAAATTATCCGTATTATGGATTAGATCTATGGAGCCTTGATGGAAAACTTTATGTTTCTGTACTTTTTTACTATTAAATGTTATATTGATTTTATTAGGGTTACCTTATAGATATATGAAGCCTTGGTGGGAATTGCAGAATTTTCTTTTTACACCCCTGCTGTTTAAACTAATGAAATAAACCTGATTTAAAATCTTCTCGTCAAGCCTGGAAAGCTATTTTTCTATACATTTGCAAAGGCCTCTGCCTGGTACATTTCACAATAGAACAGGCTCCTACATGATAATACTATGGCGTGATAGGAGGTCGATTAAATATGTTTTATCGATTCATGTTGTCGATGTTTTAAATTGTTTTTTTTTTTATTTAACCGTAGGGCATCTACCTGTAACGTTACATAAGAGTCTGATCTTAAAAGAAAATCCTGAAATCTTAAAAAGAATGTAACAGAGAACGACATACCTACAATATAAAATCAATACTCTGAGATTCAGATTTTGGTCACGGGCAATTTTTCTTTTCCCAAAAAAAAACAGTAGAGCTGGTTATAGGTAGCTGTAGGTCAGTTTATCTTTGATCAATACCTAGACAGGAAATAAACTACAATTTCTTCTACTATGCGAATCCTAAAGGTAGAGCCCAGAAAATATAGATAGAAAGTAAATCAGCCGTAAGCTTAAACCTGTACAGACATTTGAGTTACCTTCCAACGAAAGGATAACTGGAGATCCCGCCGGCCTGGTGAGAGGGATCTCACGATTTCAACCATTTACTAATAGAATCTTATTTTTTTTGGGTTAGTTAGTGTTTGATTGTTATATACGGTTATCTTCATCGAAGCTTACAGCTTGTATACAAAAAATACAGGAGATTTCAGCGGTGAGTTGTTTAGATAGGCACTTAGGGCCTCATTCAAGCAAAATAAATAAAAAGAAATTAACCTGGGGTTACCATCGTTATAGGTGAAAGGACTCCAGACATTTACAAAGCAGAACCTTAGGTTTTATGATTAACCATTTTTTTTAACCTGCCATCGGAAGTTACATTTGAGCTTTAAGATCCCTTGTAGTAAGGGCAGTTTCGTTTAAATAAACGCATAGCCTACATTAATGTAGTCCCGGCGATTCTTTTCTTCTATATTACCATCTAACAACTAAATTTCAGAATTGCATGAAGTTCAAAACAGGTGTATCCTGAAGCCAATTTAGCATTAGAATTCCACACGAGTTCCAACTCGGAGTCCAATAGAATATCACGACCTACAAAAATAGTAATGGCAGTAGGTATAATAACAAGTAGGCATTGGAGCCAGACCACTGATAAACTCTTCTACATTGAGGAAAACGAATTCCAGTTTCAGGATTAAGTAAAAACCTTTCAAATACTAAACATACATATAGGAACTGCGACTTTCAATTTCTGGCATGGAAGCCCAATACCCTAACGGACCGATAAGTCCTTCCATAGTTTTTTTCTGCTAAAAAAAAAGTTCTGTTAAACATTGACGAGGGTTTGGCATGAATACGGTTCTTCCATGCAAAATGCTGGAGGTTGTATGGAGAGTTGCCAGCTTACCATGGGAGTAGACCCAGATCGCCAACACCTGAATGAATGTTAAAACCTGCCACTGACACAGTAGAAATTATTAGTAACTAGAAAGGGGACATTATATAGGGGAGTGTCAAAAGAAAATAACAAAATAACTATATAAATTTGTAAATCTGTGTGTGTTACCTTTAAGATCATGATACTGTCACGGCTCCTTCATTCTACCCAGGAAAGCTATCTTCCAGACTCTGCGACGAGGGTTTCATCCTCTCAAAGGACCATCTAGTAAATTATGGTGCATTACCTCGCCTGTAACTTTTATCCTTACCAGCACTGCTACACGAGTTCACAATACTGACATTTCGTTCCATTCTGAAGAAGCATTTCTTTCCATGCCGAGTGGAGACGTGAGAAATTGTAAACTTGACAGGTATAACTAGAGTGCTCAGAACTGGAACCGATACCTATATGCAGCAGGGTGTTGTCACCTCGTTATTAAGACCATTTAATTAGTATCACATGGCATAGTACCCTGTTGGGTTTGCTGGCAGCCATCGAAGATCCCTCTGAAACTGTGACCCATCAATTCATCGAATGACTTAATGGTTGCAGGTACCACTGCAGAGAATGTCAAATCCCCGCATAGGATTTTGAAGGATGGCAACCTTAGTTCCGAGCTAGGGTATGGAAGGCAACCTCACCTTGAGTAACTTACATTTAGTCGGGTTTATTATCACAGCATTAATTTACCTTCGAAGGATAAACCTTCCTAAGAACTTAAAGAAGGTTTTCATTGCTAAATCTTATTGACCCTTTCGCAGCCTGTAACGTATTTAATAAGTGGGTCAATACTAATCTTGTTTGTTTTAAAAAGGGGTATGCCGATCACTCATAGTTGAAGAAAGGTTTTTTTTATATGTCATGAAATCAAGTGTATTCAAATTGTCACAACTTGTCAATTTGCATCATGTGACTCTATAACAATTTCATTGAATAATCTTTCTATCCAAATAGGAAGCTTTTGGCCCCATACCCTGTACCTACGGTATGGAGTAAAAAAAAAGAACTAAAGGCCACCAAGTGTTGAACTAGATATATACAAGGAGCCACTTTTAAGGTAGCAACTCACTTCTGCGTCAATGAAGAAATCCGGATGGTATAGGCATACCTGCGAGGAGAATATGAAATGTGTTAGCTATAGCTAAGTAAGCGGCAAGCCATCCATAAATACCCACTAACAGCAGGAAGAATTACAATAGACAGAAGATAACTTAGTTTTAGTATACGAATGTAATAATTATTCCAGTATGACTCGAATGAAGAGAAAAAGAAAAAAAAAAAAAGAATTTTTTTTTTTTTTTATGGAGATTTCACATATGGTATCAGAGCTAGATTCAACCCTGTCGCCTTGGAAACACTTAGTTTTTTTTGCGCAGGAAATAAAATTTAATATATATATATTGGAATGTTGCATGCGTATATTCCAGTTTTGAATTTTCAGATGACTTCGCGCGAGGAATACGGAGAGGAGCCTGAAGGAAACGAACAGGCAAGAACAGCAGAACATTCGGAAGCAAGTCAGGTACTAGAGACCATGCGAAGCCTGATCGTGGAGATACAGAGTTTCAAAGCAGACAATGAACAACTAAAGAAGGCCCAGGAAAAACAACAGGAAATTAATGAGATTTTGATACAGAGCCTCCATGAAAGGAACAATGGCGAAAAACAGAAAGAAGATACTAAGAGGAAGGAGATGACTGACGAGAACGCTGAGAAGAAGGGCGATTCCTCAAATGAAACCCAAAAATCTGAACATCAAGATAAGACTATGGGAAAAAGGAAGGTTGACCATCTGGAGGGTGAGTTCAAAAAGATAAAACCTACAAGCTTCGATGGAGAATCAAAGACTGGCGAAGAAGCAGAAGCCTGGCTGCTAGACATAAAGAAATACTTCCAGATCTACAACTATTCCAGTAATATGAAAGTCAGAATGGCTGTGTACAACCTAAAGGGGAAAGCCAGCATATGGTGGCAAGACCTGAAGATTTCCCAGGGACTGAAAGAAAAGAACCTCGAATGGTCGGAATTTAAGAAATATTTCAAGAAACAGTACTTATCAGAGAGTTACTATGAAAGAAAAACCAAGGAATTTTACGAATTAAAGCTGGGCCAAATGACGATGGAAGATCTCATCAATAAATTCCTAGACTTACTACGGTTCGTCCCATATATCAAGGAAGAAAAACTGAAGGTACAGCGGTTCTTAAGTTGCCTGCCACAGTCCTATAAAGATCGAATCGAGTTCGACAATCCCAGAACTTTAGAAGAAGCACTGAGAAAGGCCAGATTGTGTTATGAGCAATACAAACAAAGAAATGACACCACTCAAGCATGGAAGGACAGGAAACAGGAAAAGTTTAACCAGCGAAAGAAAGGTTACAAACCCCCGCCCTTCAGGAACATGCCCAAAAACATCCAGGGAAATTCATTTCCCAGAAATGAACAGTTACAGCAGAAAACTTTCAAAGCCCCTAACACGGGAATAAAAGGAAGTATCGGTACTCCTAAGGAACCCCTGAAATGCTGGGAATGTGGTGAAGCTCATCTACGCAGGAATTGTCCCCGATACAATGAAACGAACAGAGTACTGCATAATATGCAAGAAGCATCCACGGTGGGAGACATTGGGAAAAGTTATCACCGAATCAATGTAGCCTTAGAGGACCGACAGGCAGATCATCAATCTGCCATCGTGGAAATTGAAGGTAAAATTTCTGATCATATTTGCTCCATTTTAATTGACCCGGGGGCAACCTTAAGCTACATCACTCCCAAGATGATGGAGCACTGCCAGCTCACTAAGGTAAAGCATCCAAAACCTTGGTTAGTTCAGTTAGCTACAGGAGTAAAGAGGAAGGTTACTGAATACATATCTGATTGTGAACTTCAAATACAGGACCACAAAACAAAGATTAATCTAAATGTGTTGCCTTTAGGATCTTACGACATGATAATAGGTATGGACTGGCTTGAAAAAAATAAAGTAGTACTGAACTGCTTTAGCAAAAACTTTACCTACGTTGCGGAAGACCAAATTCTTAGAACAGTGATTGGAAAACAGAGGCCTGTCTCTGTTAGGCAGATTTCTGCTATGCAGCTAAAGAAATGCATGAGAAAAGGATACAAGATTTACGCTGTAAGAGTATCTGATTTACTTCTCAACGAAAATCAGACTTCTATAGCAGAGCATCCTGTCTTAGGTGAATTCCTAGACGTATTTCCAGAGGAAATACCGGGGTTACCTCCTCAGCGAGAAATAGATTTCTCTATTGAACTTTTACCAGGATCTACACCAGTGTCAAAAGTACCTTATAGAATGAGTATCCCAGAATTGACAGAATTAAAAATTCAGATTCAAGAGTTACTAGACAAAGGGTATATAAGACCTAGTGTTTCGCCTTGGGGTGCACCGGTTCTGTTTGTCAAGAAAAAAGATGGGACTCTAAGGCTATGTATTGACTATAGACAACTGAATAAGGTAACTGTTAAGAATAAATACCCTTTACCACGAATTAATGATTTGTTCGACCAAGTAGGGGGAGCTAGGATCTTTTCCAAACTGGATCTTCGATCCGGGGTACCATCAGATTCGTATTAAAAATGAAGACATAAGTAAAACCGCCTTCCGTACCCGATACGGACACTATGAATTTGTAGTAATTCCTTTTGGGTTAACCAACGCCCCTGCCACATTCATGTGTTTAATGAATGGTATTTTCAACAAATATCTAGATCAGTTTGTGCTGATTTTTATTGATGATATCCTAATATACTCTAAGACGGAGGAAGAACATGAACAGCATATAAGAATTGTATTGCAAACCTTGAGGGACCACCAGTTGTATGCAAAGTTGGAGAAATGTGAGTTCTTTAAAAAGGAAATCCAGTACTTAGGCCATATTATTTCTGCTGAAGGAATTTCAGTCGACCCACAGAAAATTAAAGCCATAGCGGATTGGCCAGAACCGAGAGATGTAACGGACATTAGATCTTTCATGGGACTCACAGGTTATTATCGGAGGTTCATTGAGGGATTCTCGAAGATCGCCTACCCCATTACCTCACTACAGAAAAAAGGGATAAAGTTTGTGTGGTCCTGCAAGTGTCAAGAAAGTTTTGAACGACTCAAAGAATTGCTGACCAAGGCACCTATTCTAAAGGTAGCAGACCCATGTAAAGAATACACGGTCTGTACAGATGCAAGCAAAGAGGGAGTAGGAGGAATACTGTCCCAAGACGGACATGTAATATGTTACGAATCACGAAAGTTAAAGGAGCATGAACGCAACTACGTGGTTCATGACTTGGAATTAACAGCAGTAGTACACGCACTGAAAATGTGGCGTCACTACCTGCTGGGAAAAAAATTCTTGTTATTAACCGATAACACTTGTGTCAAGAACCTATTTAACCAACCAGGACTCAATGCCAGACAGGCAAGGTGCATGGCTTTCTTAAGTGAATTCGACTTTGATGTAAAACACATAAAGGGTAAGGAAAATACGGTGGCAGATGCACTTAGTCGAAGGACCCACGAGGTGTACGAGATAATAATGAGTCAACCAGAAAGTAATCTCATGGAGAAAGTATTAGTGGCAAGCAAACAGGATGCAGATTACATAAATCTGCAAGGTAAATTACAACAAGATGAGAAAAACATGAATGGGACAGATTTCAAAGTGGATCAGAAAGGTCTGATTTGGTTCAAGGATAGGCTGTACATGCCTAATGTTGCAGAATTTAAATTGTTTATTCTAAATGAGATGCACAAACCCCCTTTTGCAGGTCATCCCGGTTATCAAAAAATGATAACAGCCCTTAGAAAACAGTTCTTTTGGCCTAAATTAAAAGCTGATCTTGCTGATTATTTATCTAAATGCTTGGAATGTCAACAGGTGAAGGCTGACCATAGACATCCTGCTGGTTTATTACAACCATTACCAATTCCTGAATGGAAATGGGAAGTGATTTCACTAGATTTTATCACAGGCTTGCCAAGAACCCAGCGGCAACATGACTCTATAATGGTGGTGGTTGACAAATTTAGCAAATCTGCACATTTCATTCCGGTAAAAACCACCTACAAGGCAGCAGATATTGCAGGAATTTTTCTAAAAGAAATATTCAGATTACACGGAGTACCAAAGACGGTAATTTCAGATAGGGATGTAAAATTTACTTCCAAATTCTGGAAAACTTTATTTGCAGGTTTGGAAACAAGAATTAATTTCAGCACGAGTTATCATCCTGAAACGGATGGACAGACTGAACGTACAAATCAGATCATTGAAGATATGCTGAGAATGTACGTTATGGAGAGACCTACCAAATGGGAAGACTATTTACATCTGGTAGAGTTCGCCTACAACAACGGGTATCAGGCGTCATCAAGAATGAGTCCATTCGAAATCCTTTATGGAAGGAAATGCACTACCCCAATTAGTTGGGACAGCCCGGTCGATCGGTTATTGATAGGACCAGAATTGCTGAAAGTCATGGAACAAACAGTCCAAAAAGTACAGAAGAATTTAAAGGTGGCCCAGGACCGCCAAAAGAGCTATGCTGATCAAAAAAGACGGGATAAGGAATTTTCAGTTGGGGACCATGTATACTTGCAGGTTAAACCAAAGAAAAGTTCACTCCGGTTAGGGAGTTGTACTAAACTGGCACCACGATTCTGCGGGCCTTTCCAAATACTGGAAAGAATTGGAACCGTAGCTTATAAACTGGCATTACCAGCACACTTAAAGATTCATAATATTTTTCACATTTCATTACTGAAGAAATATATTTATGACCCCACTCATATTATTGATTGGAATTTGATACAGGAGGCTCCAGAAGGCGAATTTCAAGTGGAACCTTTACGCATTCTGGACAGGAAAGAAACAGTACTTCGGAACCGAGCCATCGCTCAGGTAAAGGTGCAATGGAAGCACTTTAGTCCTGAGGAGGCAACCTGGGAATTGGAAAGCGATATACTGGAAAAGTACCCGAACCTATTCCCAGAACCCATGGAGGAAGACTAGAACACTGAGGACAGTGTTCACAATAAGGGTGCAAGGATGTGACATCCCTCCCCAATGATGAAATAAAAAAAAACATTATGTTAGATTTATTTTAAATTTATCTTTATTTTATGCAATAAGGAAGCCAGATGAGAAATCGGCTGACTTAAAGTCCTAGGAGGACTGTTGTAAACAAACAATTTTATTATTGTTAATAAAAGAATGAGCAGGAACAGCCAAGTTAAAAGAGGAGATCATGCATGGAGAAGTGGGGGACAAGTTAGAGTTAGCCTCTGGGACATCAGAACAAGTGTCAGGAGTGTATTTAAGACACTAGACACACCCTGAAAATCAGGGATTTGGTTAGCTGCGAAAATTCCATGAGGAATTGGCTGCCAATGGAAAGACCTAGGCAAAATTATAAAAGGATGGCATATGTGAGGAGGCAGGACGCTGCTGAGTATGCCGGAAGGAATTTCACTTGCTGTGTGAGCACTTTGTGTTAGGCAAGAGATTCAGGAAAGGAATACTGAGTTTGAGGCTGGCTGTCCACATTTTTCCATGCATGTATCTGGCTCGGGGGTGATTGCGGACAGACTTGGTGTTTGTACCTAATCTACGGTTGGGAGGAACGTGGCTGTTCCTACTGCATTTGATTTCAAGTTCCAGGTTTTGTTATCTCAGACTCGAAGTAATTCCTGTTATTTATCTGTCTCCATTGTTAATTACACAACGTTATGGTGTTTAATTAATTTTCTGTCATTCACATAATGCTTGATCTGAACATAAAAATTTAGTATTGATGATTTAATTACAATCCTACTGTTATTTAGTATGTCGAAATTATCCGTATTATGGATTAGATCTATGGAGCCTTGATGGAAAACTTTATGTTTCTGTACTTTTTTACTATTAAATGTTATATTGATTTTATTAGGGTTACCTTATAGATATATGAAGCCTTGGTGGGAATTGCAGAATTTTCTTTTTACACCCCTGCTGTTTAAACTAATGAAATAAACCTGATTTAAAATCTTCTCGTCAAGCCTGGAAAGCTATTTTTCTATACATTTGCAAAGGCCTCTGCCTGGTACATTTCACAATAGAACAGGCTCCTACATGATAATACTATGGCGTGATAGGAGGTCGATTAAATATGTTTTATCGATTCATGTTGTCGATGTTTTAAATTGTTTTTTTTTTTATTTAACCGTAGGGCATCTACCTGTAACGTTACATAAGAGTCTGATCTTAAAAGAAAATCCTGAAATCTTAAAAAGAATGTAACAGAGAACGACATACCTACAATATAAAATCAATACTCTGAGATTCAGATTTTGGTCACGGGCAATTTTTCTTTTCCCAAAAAAAAACAGTAGAGCTGGTTATAGGTAGCTGTAGGTCAGTTTATCTTTGATCAATACCTAGACAGGAAATAAACTACAATTTCTTCTACTATGCGAATCCTAAAGGTAGAGCCCAGAAAATATAGATAGAAAGTAAATCAGCCGTAAGCTTAAACCTGTACAGACATTTGAGTTACCTTCCAACGAAAGGATAACTGGAGATCCCGCCGGCCTGGTGAGAGGGATCTCACGATTTCAACCATTTACTAATAGAATCTTATTTTTTTTGGGTTAGTTAGTGTTTGATTGTTATATACGGTTATCTTCATCGAAGCTTACAGCTTGTATACAAAAAATACAGGAGATTTCAGCGGTGAGTTGTTTAGATAGGCACTTAGGGCCTCATTCAAGCAAAATAAATAAAAAGAAATTAACCTGGGGTTACCATCGTTATAGGTGAAAGGACTCCAGACATTTACAAAGCAGAACCTTAGGTTTTATGATTAACCATTTTTTTTAACCTGCCATCGGAAGTTACATTTGAGCTTTAAGATCCCTTGTAGTAAGGGCAGTTTCGTTTAAATAAACGCATAGCCTACATTAATGTAGTCCCGGCGATTCTTTTCTTCTATATTACCATCTAACAACTAAATTTCAGAATTGCATGAAGTTCAAAACAGGTGTATCCTGAAGCCAATTTAGCATTAGAATTCCACACGAGTTCCAACTCGGAGTCCAATAGAATATCATGACTTACAAAAATAGTAATGGCAGTAGGTATAATAACAAGTAGGCATTGGAGCCAGACCACTGATAAACTCTTCTACATTGAGGAAAACGAATTCCAGTTTCAGGATTAAGTAAAAACCTTTCAAATACTAAACATACATATAGGAACTGCGACTTTCAATTTCTGGCATGGAAGCCCAATACCCTAACGGACCGATAAGTCCTTCCATAGTTTTTTTCTGCTAAAAAAAAAGTTCTGTTAAACATTGACGAGGGTTTGGCATGAATACGGTTCTTCCATGCAAAATGCTGGAGGTTGTATGGAGAGTTGCCAGCTTACCATGGGAGTAGACCCAGATCGCCAACACCTGAATGAATGTTAAAACCTGCCACTGACACAGTAGAAATTATTAGTAACTAGAAAGGGGACATTATATAGGGGAGTGTCAAAAGAAAATAACAAAATAACTATATAAATTTGTAAATCTGTGTGTGTTACCTTTAAGATCATGATACTGTCACGGCTCCTTCATTCTACCCAGGAAAGCTATCTTCCAGACTCTGCGACGAGGGTTTCATCCTCTCAAAGGACCATCTAGTAAATTATGGTGCATTACCTCGCCTGTAACTTTTATCCTTACCAGCACTGCTACACGAGTTCACAATACTGACATTTCGTTCCATTCTGAAGAAGCATTTCTTTCCATGCCGAGTGGAGACGTGAGAAATTGTAAACTTGACAGGTATAACTAGAGTGCTCAGAACTGGAACCGATACCTATATGCAGCAGGGTGTTGTCACCTCGTTATTAAGACCATTTAATTAGTATCACATGGCATAGTACCCTGTTGGGTTTGCTGGCAGCCATCGAAGATCCCTCTGAAACTGTGACCCATCAATTCATCGAATGACTTAATGGTTGCAGGTACCACTGCAGAGAATGTCAAATCCCCGCATAGGATTTTGAAGGATGGCAACCTTAGTTCCGAGCTAGGGTATGGAAGGCAACCTCACCTTGAGTAACTTACATTTAGTCGGGTTTATTATCACAGCATTAATTTACCTTCGAAGGATAAACCTTCCTAAGAACTTAAAGAAGGTTTTCATTGCTAAATCTTATTGACCCTTTCGCAGCCTGTAACGTATTTAATAAGTGGGTCAATACTAATCTTGTTTGTTTTAAAAAGGGGTATGCCGATCACTCATAGTTGAAGAAAGGTTTTTTTTATATGTCATGAAATCAAGTGTATTCAAATTGTCACAACTTGTCAATTTGCATCATGTGACTCTATAACAATTTCATTGAATAATCTTTCTATCCAAATAGGAAGCTTTTGGCCCCATACCCTGTACCTACGGTATGGAGTAAAAAAAAAGAACTAAAGGCCACCAAGTGTTGAACTAGATATGTACAAGGAGCCACTTTTAAGGTAGCAACTCACTTCTGCGTCAATGAAGAAATCCGGATGGTATAGGCATACCTGCGAGGAGAATATGAAATGTGTTAGCTATAGCTAAGTAAGCGGCAAGCCATCCATAAATACCCACTAACAGCAGGAAGAATTACAATAGACAGAAGATAACTTAGTTTTAGTATACGAATGTAATAATTATTCCAGTATGACTCGAATGAAGAGAAAAAGAAAAAAAAAAAAAAAAAAAAAAAAAAATTTTATGGAGATTTCACAGCAAGTGTAATATTTTAATTTATGTAGTTTTATACATATCCCATTCAAAATATTTTAAATACTCATGTTTTGTTTTAGACAGGTGTCAACTAGAAGTGTAATATTTTAATTTATGTAATTTTATACATATCCCATTCAAAATATTTTAAATACTCATGTTATGTTTTAGACACGTGTCAACTAGAAGTGTAATATTTTAATTTTATATATACCCCATTCAAAATATTTTAAATACTCATGTTATGTTTTAGACAAGTGTCAATTAAAGGATGGGCACCGAAGGAGTTACACATGTCCCCTTACATGGCTGTAGAATGTACCTCTTCCACGCAATGAAGTATTAAAGAAGTTCACGATTTGCCCTCATGTGGGCCAAAATGCATAAGCAAGTAATAAAAATTAACTATTGAAGAAACCCAAGTGCAAGTGGGGTGTCTAATTTAACTTCATGGGAGGATAAGGATAACACTAGGAATAACTTATATAAAATTAACTTATAATAATAAGCATATTAACTTATTGTAAAACATTTACTCATAAATTAATATGTAAAGTAAGAAATGGTTGCATGAAATGATGATATATATTATAATCTTCATGTAAAGAAAATATAATTATAAAAAAATTTAAGATATTATAAGTTAAATAGGTTTAATATATTTGTTTTTTACACTTAGTCATATATCCCATTTTTGAACTCTTGAGCTATTTATAGGGTTGATGAAGAACTTTAATGAAATATTTATCATGGCTTCATTGACGAATTTGACATAAAGGAATGCATAGAATTAATGTCAATAAGTCAAAAGGGGCAATCCTCAAAATTGATGTCTCAAAATCTTTTGAGAGAGTAAGTTGGCTCTATCCAAGGCTCCTACTCACTCATTTAGGTTTCAATTATCCTTTCATCAAATGTATCTTTGACTGCATATCCACTGCATCATTCTCGGTCCTAATAAATGGCTCCGCATCTCCTTTCTTCCACTCGGAACGAGGTATTGGACGAGGTTTCCCGCTATCACCCCTGCTCATCCTTTTGGTGGCTGAAGGTCTAGGTAGAGCTATCCTAGATGCAAAAGGCAGAGGTTTGTTTACCGGGATAAAGATTGTTGAGAACCTAAATATCACCCTCCTCCTGTTTGTGGATGATATCCTTATCTTCAGCAACGACTCCATTAGGGAAGCAAAAACTCTTTCAGGAATACTGCAACTCTTGTTCAACGCCACTCGTATGAAACTCAACTAACAAAAATCCACCATCACCACTTTCAACTTGGAAGAAAATGCCATCAAAAGACTTTTGGAATTCTTCCATTTCGCTGTCACCCCATTGGATGATGGCCTTAAATACCTTGGCCTGGGAGTCAGCTACAACACCTTCTCTCCCCGAGCTTATTCAGCTTCTCAATGAAAATAGTTTCTTCCATTTGAACTAGATTGGGGATTGTGCATCCAAAAATTTATGGCATCACAGGTGGAAAAGTTTGAGAGAAATAGATATCCCCAACACATGGCTTGCGGACTGCAATCGAAACATCATTGCCCTCCTTGTCTCCCACATCTGTCTCACGAATACACAGGATGAGATAATATGGGAAGTTGTTGCTCATGGAAGTTACACTCCCAAAATAGGCTATCAAAGCCTTTGTTCAACAGTTTTTCCACTAGCTCCTAAATGGTGGAAAATTGGGCTATGGAAATTAAAATGCCGAGTGAAGGTGAAAATTTTCATTTGGTGTGCTCTAGAAAACAGAATCCCAACTTCGGATAGAATGAGGAACCGACACCTCGAAGGTCTTGGATGGTTCCCTTTATGCAAAAACAATGAGGAAAGCTCCAACCATCTTTTCCGGACTTGCTCGTTCTCCTCACATGTCGGTGTTGATGTATATGTAACTTCGGAATGTATTTCATCTGTATATTATATTTATATTTATTGTACCCTTATAAGAGATGTGTTATTCCTCTATAAGGAAGTGTCGTCATGTGGATTGACAAGTGTCGCAAGTGTGTGTACTTGCCGATGGGTTATTAGACCACCTTATGGGGTCGGCCCTGATTAATATATAATATATTGTGGGTGTATCAAAGTAGACAAGTCGGCCCCAGTAGGTCACTGGGAAAAAAGGTGAGTATAAATAGAGACAGGAGATCTCTATTTTACTCACTCGGAAAAGTAACTATCTCTCTCTCTGAAAAGTGGCGCACTAGTGAGGAGGAGGAGAATCATCTGCTAGGAGACTATCTCAGTGTTATTTGGTTGTATTTTGGTTGAGCCATTGCTCTCTCTATCTCTGAGGAAGTTGTGGGGTTTTTCACCTTAGGGTTTTCCCCACGGAAACTCTGTGTCTCTTGTCTCTATGCTTTTGATTCTTGTGATGCTTGTGATGCTTGTCATATTATGATTACTGAGATGACTTTGCCCGAATGATCGACCTGCCGGTCTGAATAAACAGAAATAACTTTGCCTGAGTGATCGAATGATCTACCTGCCGGTCTTCATAAACAGAAAGGACTTTGTATGTGTATGAACGAACTCCGATATGATTAAAGAGCTCTGGTGGCATTTATTTATATAGGTGCCTATTACCCAAATAACCTATTCAATAAGCCTTTCGATGTTTTTTTAATTTATGTTTTGTTTTAACTCTCGTCAATATAACCATAATATGGGGTTTTCTTATTTTATAAACTTTTACCCACTTACCTATTCATGATCCGCACAATATGGATGTCATACTCCCCAAATGGGCCAGAATGCTTAAAGCCCGTATTCAAAACTATCATAGATCCATCTTAAAAGTGGTTCTACTAAAAGCAAGATGGTTGAGAGGTGAAAACTTTTTTTTCTAGAAGGTTGAGATGTGCAAACCCTTTTTTTTCTAGACTCCAAATATTGAGGAAGTGTAATATTTTAATTTATGTAGTTTTATACATATCCCATTCAAAATATTTTAAATACTCATGTTTTGTTTTAGACAGGTGTCAACTAGAAGTGTAATATTTTAATTTATGTAATTTTATACATATCCCATTCAAAATATTTTAAATACTCATGTTATGTTTTAGACACGTGTCAACTAGAAATGTAATATTTTAATTTTATATATACCCCATTAAAAAAATTTTAAATACTCACGTTATGTTTTAGACAAGTGTCAATTAAAGGATGGGCACCGAAGGAGTTACACATGTCCCCTTACATGGCTGTAGAATGTACCTCTTCCACGCAATGAAGTATTAAAGAAGTTCACGATCTGCCCTCATGTGGGCCAAAATGCATAAGCAAGTAATAAAAATTAACTATTGAAGAAACCCAAGTGCAAGTGGGGTGTCTAATTTAACTTCATGGGAGGATAAGGATAACACGAGGAATAACTTATATAAAATTAACTTATAATAATAAGCATATTAACTTATTGTAAAACATTTACTCATAAATTAATATGTAAAGTAAGAAATGGTTGCATGAAATGATGATATATATTATAATCTTCATGTAAAGAAAATATAATTATAAAAAAATTTAAGATATTATAAGTTAAATAGGTTTAATATATTTGTTTTTTACACTTAGTCATATATCCCATTTTTGAACTCTTGAGCTATTTATAGGGTTGATGAAGAACTTTAATGAAATATTTATCATGGCTTCATTGACGAATTTGACATAAAGGCATGCATAGAATTAATGTCAATAAGTCAAAAGGGGCAATCCTCAAAATTGATGTCTCAAAATCTTTTGAGAGAGTAAGTTGGCTCTATCCAAGGCTCCTACTCACTCATTTAGGTTTCAATTATCCTTTCATCAAATGTATCTTTGACTGCATATCCACTGCATCATTCTCGGTCCTAATAAATGGCTCCGCATCTCCTTTCTTCCACTCGGAACGAGGTATTGGACGAGGTTTCCCGCTATCACCCATGCTCATCCTTTTGGTGGCTGAAGGTCTAGGTAGAGCTATCCTAGATGCAAAAGGCAGAGGTTTGTTTACCGGGATAAAGATTGTTGAGAACCTAAATATCACCCTCCTCCTGTTTGTGGATGATATCCTTATCTTCAGCAACGACTCCATTAGGGAAGCAAAAACTCTTTCAGGAATACTGCAACTCTTGTGCAACGCCACTCGTATGAAACTCAACTAACAAAAATCCACCATCACCACTTTCAACTTGGAAGAAAATGCCATCAAAAGACTTTTGGAATTCTTCCATTTCGCTGTCACCCCATTGGATGATGGCCTTAAATACCTTGGCCTGGGAGTCAGCTACAACACCTTCTCTCCCCGAGCTTATTCAGCTTCTCAATGAAAATAGTTTCTTCCATTTGAACTAGATTGGGGATTGTGCATCCAAAAATTTATGGCATCACAGGTGGAAAAGTTTGAGAGAAATAGATATCCCCAACACATGGCTTGCGGACTGCAATCGAAACATCATTGCCCTCCTTGTCTCCCACATCTGTCTCACGAATACACAGGATGAGATAATATGGGAAGTTGTTGCTCATGGAAGTTACACTCCCAAAATAGGCTATCAAAGCCTTTGTTCAACAGTTTTTCCACTAGCTCCTAAATGGTGGAAAATTGGGCTATGGAAATTAAAATGCCGAGTGAAGGTGAAAATTTTCATTTGGTGTGCTCTAGAAAACAGAATCCCAACTTCGGATAGAATGAGGAACCGACACCTGGAAGGTCTTGGATGGTTCCCTTTATGCAAAAACAATGAGCAAAGCTCCAACCATCTTTTCCGGACTTGCTCGTTCTCCTCACATGTCGGTGTTGATGTATATGTAACTTCGGAATGTATTTCATCTGTATATTATATTTATATTTATTGTACCCTTATAAGAGATGTGTTATTCCTCTATAAGGAAGTGTCGTCATGTGGATTGACAAGTGTCGCAAGTGTGTGTACTTGCCGATGGGTTATTAGACCACCTTATGGGGTCGGCCCTGATTAATATATAATATATTGTGGGTGTATCAAAGTAGACAAGTCAGCCCCAGTAGGTCACTGGGAAAAAAGGTGAGTATAAATAGAGACAGGAGATCTCTATTTTACTCACTCGGAAAAGTAACTATCTCTCTCTCTGAAAAGTGGCGCACTAGTGAGGAGGAGGAGAATCATCTGCTAGGAGACTATCTCAGTGTTATTTGGTTGTATTTTGGTTGAGCCATTGCTCTCTCTATCTCTGAGGAAGTTGTGGGGTTTTTCACCTTAGGGTTTTCCCCACGGAAACTCTGTGTCTCTTGTCTCTATGCTTTTGATTCTTGTGATGCTTGTGATGCTTGTCATATTATGATTGCGATGCATTGATATACTGTAGATGTTATTCTCTTAGCAAAGATCCTATAGTATTGTGATTTAATACTAAAAATTTAACAGTCGGGTCACACTCACAATCTGCTCTCAACCTCAGATTTAATTGGCATGGTCGCTCCCTTGAAGACGCATGGAACTCTTGGTCCTCATCAAACCAACTCATACACATCAAAGCTCTGCCTCTTATCCACATCTGGAATTTGGCTTGCCCAAAATTATTCCATCTTCCTCTCTGGAAGCACTTGCAAAACAAGGCATTGATATTCTATCTTACTTCCCCCCAACAAAAGATACTCAAGCAGTTCATATCATCACTGAAGATACTCCAGCAAAGCAGTGTCAAAACAAGGGCTCACTATGGAATGCACGACTTGGAAATTTGTGGAATCCACGATGCTGAAGTCTATGAATTTTTCCATAGACCCTTCATGGACAATCAAAATTAATGTCTAAATACTCTTTTTTCCTTCGATACTATAATAGCTAAAGATGCATCTCATCTGAACTCTATTTTTTGGTTTCTCTCATGCAACTTTAGATTTAAATATTCTGTAACCAACTAGCCATGGATTCAACTATGGATTGGATCATTTTTGTTACTCACTCTTTAGTAGTGAAGCTCTAGATACTCCGCACAGTGCAGTCCCACCAGCACTCTCATAAAAGTTGTATGCTTGCGTACCTCTATAATTTTGTCCCTCTTTTTGGATATAAAAATTAAGCTTTTTTCCTATGGAAAAAAAATATATATATCCCATTCAAAATATTTTAAACACTCATGTTATGTTTTAGACACTTGTCAACTAAAGGATGAGAATGAAAGTAGTCACACATCTCCCCTTACTTGGGTGTAGAATGTGCCTTTTCCAGGCAATCAAGTATTAAAGAAGTTCAAGATCGGCCCTCATGTGGGCCAAAATGCATATAAGCAAGTAATAAAAATTAACTATTGAAGAAAGGCAAGTGCAAGTGGGGTGTCTAATTTAACTTCATGGAAGGACAAGGATAACACGAGGAATAACATATATAAAATTAACTTATAATAATAAGCATATTAACTTATTGTAAAACATTTACTTATAAATCAATATGTAAAGTAAGAAATGGTTGCATGAAATGATGAGATATATATTATAATCTTCATGTAAAGAAAATATAATTATAAGAAAATTTAAGATATTATAAGTTAAATAGGTTTAATATATTTGTTTTTTACATTTAATCAAATATCCCATTTTTGAACTTGTGAATTATTTATAAAGGTTGATGAAGAACTTTAATGAAATATTTATCATTGCTTCATTGACCAATTTGAGAAATTTTATGATATGGTCCATTTATAGTAACAAGTTTAAGTCATATTGGCCTTCATTGTACAAAAATTCAGTATTAATATGAATTTTGATGAAAATTTGGTATAGTAGGAATATGTAAGTTTAGCTTATCTATTCATTATCTGCCTCTTATCGGGCACAATATGGACGTCATACTCCCCAAATGGGTTGGAATGCTTAAAGCATGTATTCAAAACCAACATAGATCCATCTTAAAAGGGGTTCTACTAAGGGCAAGAGGGTTGAGAGGTGGAAACCCTTTTTTTCTAGATTCTAAATGTTGAGGAAGTGTGTAATATTTTAATTTATTTAATTTATCTAGTTTTATATATATCCCATTCAAAATATTTTCAATACTGATGTTATGTTTTAGACACGTGTCAACTAAAGGATGAGCATGGAAGGAGTTACATATCTCCGCTTACTTGGTTGTACAATGTACCTGTTCAACGCAATCAAGTATTGAAGAAGTTCAGGATCCACCCTCATGTGGGCCAAAATGCATAAGCAAGTAATAAAAATCAACTATTGAAGGAGGGAAAGTGCAAGTGAGGTGTCTATTTTAACTTCATGGGAGGACATCATCTATCGTATATAAGAAGGATAACACGATGAATAACTTATATAAAATCAACCTATAATATTAGGCATATTAACTTATTGTAAAACATTTAGTCATAAATCAATATGTACAGTAATAAATGGTTGCATGAAATGATGAGATACATATTATAATATTCATGTAAAGAAAATACTATTATAAAAAAATTTAAGATATTATAAGTTATGTATGTTTAATATATTTGTTTTTTGCACTCAATCAAATATCCCATTTTTTAAATTGAGTTATTTATCAAGGTTGATGAAGAACTTTAATTAAATATTTATCATGGCTTCATCGATGAATTTGACAAATTTTATGATGTGGTCCATTTATAGTAACAAGTTTTAGTCATATTGGTCTTCATTGTACAAAAATTCATTATTAATTTGAATTTTGATGAAAATTTGGTATTGTAAGAAGATGTAATTTTAGCTTACATTTTATTGTATTTGATAGTGTACCAGAAGTATTTTATTCACATCTACTCATAAAAAAAACTAGTGAAACAAAAACCCTAAAACTTAAAAAAAATCTTGAAAAGACATCTATAAATATAAATGAATGACATAATTTTTAAGAAATGATTTTTTTTTCTATTTTATTAGAAATTCTTGAGGATGAACTCTTCTAAAATATTGAACAAAATGCATTTTTCTTAATTACCAGATGTTTTCTTCTATATTAGAGTGGTATTGGGTTTTATAGTGACGTGGTTTTTCTCATATTGAATCATATGTGACCAATGATTATGGGTTCAAAGAATAGAATTTGTTTTACAAAAAGATGAACCAAAAAATCTCTTCTAGGTAGTGGCATAAGTGGTTATGAAGGGGTGGTTCATCCACAATAGTAAAATTAGTTTTCAAGGTTATATTTTTTATTCACTCATTAGCATATATGCCTAAAAAGTTGGAAAATAACGAAATAATGTTTTAGTTTCTTTTTGATAGGCAAGAACATTGTGAGTGTTTTAGCTTCTTGGCTCACTTGGATTTGTTTTTTATAAGTATGTAATCCATTTCCTTTATAAATCATTGGCATTGTGACACTTCCAAACTAAAGTGATACTTAAATTTTGAAAATTATTTGGCTGCAAAAATTGTACATGGTTTCATTGACATGCAAAAATATCTATAAAGAATGTGCCAATTTATAATTTTAGCTTCTCAACAATTTCCCAATGCTTTGTGTAAATATGTGAAGATAACCTACTTTTTGATGACAATAATCACCCAACACAAGGACGATACCTTTCTTTGGCATATCTCCTACATTTTCTATTTATTGTGGTAACACAGTAAGTCTTACTAACTAGCACACCATGTGCTAATAGTACATCACACAACACAAGGGAACTATCGTTCATTATATTTTTGGGCATATAACCTACCTATGCTTTTCAGGGTGGTAAAAAAGTAAGTGTTACCAACTAGCACACGAAGTTCTAAAAGTACTCACAATACACCAAGTACTTCATCAAATCTTCCAATACAAGAATACAACACACCAACTGCTAAGAGTTCACTTTTAGCATAATTAATACTCCATCCTTGTCCTACTTAGCATTATATTCTTTTTCCTAGTATTTGATGATGTAATTTCCCCCCTAGTGATGTGTAGATTTCATCTAGGACACATTAGCCACTTAATGCGCCCTGCATGCATAATATTAGGACCACCAGAGTCATTTCCCTACATTTTAGGAGCCAACTCAGTGATCTCGTTCAGTACACCTAAGATAGCTAACTCTTGTGGGAGGTTTGTGCTCCGATCTCCACTGTTTGTGATCTAATGCGCCCTTTTGTGAGTGATTGTATGGAAAATGCACTAATGTGCCCTTCTTGGTTAGTTAACTTACAATAGCTTCAATTAACTAAGTTTTGGTTGAGTTGAGTTGAGCATTTGGGTCTTGTGGAGCACTCTAGTGGTGACAATTCCTATGCTAGACAGACTAAACTCGAATTCTCCTAGAATATTTGAATTCTCTCCATCGTAACATATTTGTGGACTATACTAATTAATGGATAATGTTACACATTTATGTTTCCATCTGAGTTTCAATGCATGATTAATTTTACTCTTTTCACTGCAATTTTCATCGGTGATTCACATTTCCTGCTCATTCTTTCACTATGAGGTATTTTCATCTCTATGATCTGCTATGATTTAGAATTTGACATTGTATCACAGCTCAGATAATGTAGGTTGAGCATCTTCTTTCAATAGTGCACCGGAAGCATCTAGATTTCCATAGAAAACCCCTGTGCCATTGCATTGAATTCATTGGAGAAATCCTTTGAGGTCTATCGAGGTGTGAAGGATCCAGATAAAAGTGCATATTGTCCTAAAGCATTTCTGAGTAGTAGTTTATCTCCAAAATTGATAGTTGTTTTGTAGGATTTTGAAGGGTTTTCAATAGTAGTTTATGCCCCAATAATTGTTTCTTTGTTGGTCCATTATATACTCACATAAGTACGCTTAAATATAAACTACATGTGTTTATCATTAGAATAGATTTTGGTTAAGGATTTGAACACACCCTAATTGCATGAGGTACTTATTGAAAATTTAAAGATTTAGGATTAATGGATAACTTATGAAGTTATGATTTGAATCATAAGTTCTCTAGGATGATATGTCTAGGATACTCCTAGATCTTTACTTCAAAAAAAAAAAAATTCACTTGCTCACCTTAACAAACCTTACATTAAACAGTTTCAATTTGTATTCGCTCGAGCAATTTCACATGGAGAATTCAAATGTTCCTCTATCTCAAAGGATCCTAACACCCTTCAATTATCTTGATTGAAGGGATGGCACATACCCAAAAATCGGAATATTTTATGTTGCCAGAAAAACATTATGTTATAGGTTATGGTAAAGTTTTTTATGATTATTGACCAAGTGGGGTCAAGGATTATTTTAATTAAATACTCTAATTTTTTATCTTCAATAAATAAAAGAGGAGACAAATATCCAAAAGAGATTGTTAAAGAGTGTTCACTAACCCACTATGAGGAATGAACTGGGGTGGAGAGCAAATTGACATATGGCAGCATCTTCATTCACTTCTAGCTGTTGCACGGGGAAACTTCCCTATATTTATGGGCATGTTCCCCATGAAAGTGGAAGAGAGCAGGTGGCTCAATAATTATGAAATTGACCAAAATTCCTAGGCACTCTTTCAATCCCATCGAATTGAGCAGGTGGCTCACTATGTTTTTCCTTGTGACAATTTTGAGAACACAAGGTGAAAATGCACAAGAGATTCGATGAGGGTAAGTCTAGGGAGTGAATGATAGACTAAGTATTCATATTGAATTATTACTCCTGAGTGCAGAGTTCATACTTCTAAATGTTGAAGTTATAATACTGAGTACATAAAACTATTACTCCTGAGCTGCAGAAGGATAAGCTTTTGCCTCCACACAGTATCTTTCTCCTTGTGGTTCATTGAACAGGCTTGAGGTTCCTAAGGCAAGTAACATTGAATTTATTCAAGAAAAGGTTGGGTGGAACGAGCTCCTTTGGATGTTTGTCCCCTCTACATTTATCAGATTCATTATTGCATCAATCATTTAATTCTAGATTGCTAGTCTACTCATGAATATTGCATTTAATTTAAGTATTAGATTCGAATTTCAGAAAGTGATAGTTTATTCTGCATAAATGCTTGAATGTTTAAATCTGGAAATGAATGAATAAATATTTCTTTGTATTTTCCACTCTCCGAAGGGACATACTCTAGTACATAGAAATTTGTTTAAGTAGGATGATTGATGGATGATTTTAAATGAAGCCTTAGATTCTTTATAGATTAAATATATATGTAAATGATTATTGTAAATCTAGAAGTTCTACAATGTTGGAGTATGTCAATACATAAACTGAATGACATTCAATAGAAAGGTCCATATTATCAAACCATAGAGAAGTTACAATTATATAAACAAAGTGTAATATTTTCAAGGATATAGAGTGTCATCATGAATCCATTATAAACAAGCTAAGTAATATCAACTTCAAAATGAACAAATAGGAGTTTTTAACATTTCTATATTTTTCAGAATGAAGTCAGAACTGGGCACTGCTATTTATTTATAATCTCTCTCTTTCTTTTATCTCAGAAACAAAGTCGAAAAAATGTTTTAGAAAGTATAACAAACTATAAATAAGTGATCATTAAACATTATACAATTTAAATCGATTCTAAACAAAACTTTACATCATAATCGTAATAACAAAATGAGTTCAAAGGTTAATTCAAGGTCAAACCGTGTAACTAATAACAAATGTATTAATGTACTAAAACCATCAATTATATCGAAGATCAATCGCGACAAATCTCACTATTATCAAATATTACACAGTAGTGAAACATATCTATAATGCCATAAGTTAAAAACGACAATCTTATTATCATTTGGAAACAAAACTATTATAATCTTGTATTAAGGGTTGGAGATCCGTATGGGCTCACCCAGAGTTTTACAAATTATGATGAACCAGGTCAATACAACCCAGGTTCTCCGTACCTAAATATATATAAGTTAAAAAATAAAAACTTAATAGATTTTCTATTCCCACGTAATCAAATTTATATAGAGTTGACGGACTCTGTGGGATAGAGCCCGACGCCATCTAACATTGCAAGTAATAAACATTAGGTTTTAATATCTTAAGGTAAGACAAGGGTTCGAGTCTCAATAAGACTTCCCTGTCGTGTAATATAAACATTTACAAGCTTTCCCAGTATATAGTAGGGTTTAGGGTTTTACCCTGTAGAATTTCTCATACGAGAGAACCAACGATACACTACCTATTTGAAAGAATTCAAGTAATTACAGTATCCAAATATTAAAGCAAATGCCGAATACAGTAATGCTACATTTTGTTTACAAGCACAGTAATGTTGCCAATCAATTCGATGAAAGCAAACCCTATACATGGTATCACATATTTAGAACGAATTTCCATAATGAAAGCCTTAAAACATTTTCGTATACAACCGATAAAACTAACAAAATTTCCACATTAGGGATTATGCCCATTCTTTTTCACGCAGCTACTATAGCAAGTAAGAAAAGGGGTACATTAACATAGAAAACAAGTAAGTAATAGTCATGGCAGAGGAAACCCAATACATTATTAAAACCAAATAAAACGCAGTATTTTTATTATCATCAAGACAGAGGTCGAAACCCATGAGTAAAAGTTACAGTAGAACTTTACAAGCTTCTAAACATCTCTGTGAATACCAGAGGTAGCACCGTAATAAAAACAAGTTTTCAAAACACTGCCAAAATAATTGAAGAGAAGATGACAGAGGAACCAACGAGTAGGACACAAGGCTTACCATGGACATTTCAACACCATTGTGGTTTCTTTTCTATCCATAGTATCGAAGCCTTGAGTATAGACAAGACCCGAGACCAACTAGGGAGCCCACCTGCCTTTCACAAATGAACTGGTTATAAAATAATTCAAAATAGGTTGTACACAAAAGAATTTAAAAAAAAATAGTAAAACGAAAAACCCTTACCTCTGTAAATGGTACCAAGGCGAGGCATAGAACGTAGAAACCCTATGACGCAGCCAAAACTTAAGAGCTTAGCCCGATATTAACCTTCCTTAACCATGAGATCACCGTGGTTCAAATTTTAACGCAGAGACTGCAGCTTTTCCATGGTAGCCATGGAGGTCGAGAGGGAGAGCTCGGCTCTCCAAATCTCAAGAAAACAAACTATAATAATGTAAAACTCAGTGAAGACTTAGGGGTTTGTTCCCTACATGGTGCTCCCACCAACTTCACGTGATAGCATTTAATATGTTGTCTGTCAACCACTAACATTTCAATTTTTACCTACTGCCTATAGTTCGGGTCCCCTATCTCTTTATCAACGAGTTTCATAAGTTTTGACGTGCACCATGTTTCAAGGTTCCATTGTATCCACTTCCATATAGTTTGAAGTTCGACTTTGAATAAGTGCCCAAACCCCTTGATCATTGTATTATTTTACAAAACACTTTAATGCCAATCCCTAGTGTAAAGACCCTTAGAGTTTAAACATCGCACTCATAAGTTGAGTTAGGGTCTTAGTATGTCCCTTGTACACTTTATTTAGTTCGCTCATAATTTCGCTAATGAAAGCCATAATGATAATACCCAAAGCTTGTGGAGACACCAACCTATAACCTTGGAAAGTAAGTCAATGGTGCATTAGCTTCATAAGATATGTAAGCCCAGGGCTACTTCAGGAACCACTTGCCAACATAAAAAAATAATCAGAACAAGACACCAAGTCATCGCATAATGAAATAGAAACAATAATGGTAAATATCCACATCAACGTAATTAATACGTCATTATGTTCTCTATATCTTTAAGTATTTTCCTAATTAGTAAAAGATGGTTAAGACACATTTAATGAGCTACGATATATGTAAACAATAAGTGTCGATAATACAAAAATATAGACAAATAGATAATTAAATACTCATTAACCTATCTTGGCATTACATGAAACATACACCAATATTAGAGTTTCAATTTACATAAGTCTATCCATTTATAGATGAGTGTCGCCATATGTATTTATAGACAACACTTTTAAATTAATCTTAATGAGAGCTAAACACTCGTAATATATTCTGCTCAGTAATTGTAGAATTTATACTATACATAAAATTTGTAAATTTTTGTGAAATTTGGGGATGTTATATGTGGTATTAGTGCACACGTTCAAACTCTAGGCCTGAAAGTGGCTCAACTTGCACAATTGAATTAAAAACAAAAAATACAACTACTCATTTTTGTTTTAATTTGTTTGATGTAGAGTACAATTTATATTTAGTTTGTAGGTATGGAAGGACTAGAAGAATCAGCTGAGGATATGTCCCAACATAATGATTGAAATAATAATGAACATGAACAACTTAATGAAGAAAATATTTACGTGGAAGTAAATGATAATTCATCATAACTACTTAGAACAGTTAAAGATCTAAAAGATGAAATGAAAAAAGTAAAGGAAGAGAATGTAAAGATTTTAAAAGCACAAGAAGAACTAAATCAGATATTACTGGATAAGTTTCATGGTGGCGAAAAATATAATGGAATGAAAATTAATTCTGAATCTGGAACCATGACCTATCAACATAAAGGTAAGAAGCTAAAATTCTTTAATGATGAAACTAGCTCTTCTTCTGAAATTAATGTTAAATCACGCAGGAAGAAACATAAGTATTCCAGTGATAGTAGTGATAGTGACTACCATTCTAAAAAGAGAAAGTACAAACAATACAAAGAGATTTCTAGAGAGTTTAAGAAGATAAAACCCCCAACTTTTAATGGAGAAACATAAAAGGGAGAGGAAGCCGAAGCATGGTTGTCCGGTATGATTAAATATTTTCAAATATACAACTATTCAAGCGAGTTAAAAGCTAAAATGGAAATCTATAATCTGATTGGAAAAGACAACATTTGGTGGTAGGATATAAAATGAGTAAAAGGAATAAAAGAGAAATGCATAAAGTGGAGTACTTTTAAAAAGTATTTTAAAAAGAAATGTGTGTCGCAACAGTATTATGAAGAACGAGCTAAATAGTTTTACGATTTAAGGTTGGGTTCCATGTACATGAAGGAATTAAGCAACAAATTTCTAAGTTTATTGAGATATGTGCCTTACATTACTGATGAAAAATCCAAGGTGCAGAGATTTTTGAGCTGCCTACTTTTCCATATAAAGGACAAAATTGAGTATGACAACCCTAAGACCCTTGAAGAGGTCATGAGAAAGGAAAATTTATGTTATGAACAGAACAAAAAAAGGGAAAGTAAACCTAGCTGGAAGGCTAAAAGGCATAATAATTTTGATCAAAGAAAGAAATTTTGTACATTTAACTGAAAATTTGGAAACAATAATTCTCGTAACTTTCCTAACAGAAAATTTCAAGGAAATAATCCAAGAGGCAATGTATAGCAAAATTTTACAGCTGCAAGAAACAAAGACATGCCTAGTGATTATTCTAAACATAACGAACAAAAGGAACCTGTTAAATGTTGGGAATGCCAAAGGACCGCATTATGCAAACACTTGTCCTAATAGGAAAAGGAACGTCAACAACATCCATACACTACAAGAAGAAGAAATTGTTGGTGACTTAGCGAGGGAAATTCCCAGGATCAATGCAGCCTTGGAAAACAGAGAGGCTGATCATCAAACTTCAATGGTCGAAGTAGAAGGTATGCTAAAATATAAACCCATCTCTATTTTAATTGATCCAGGAGCTAGCCTAAGTTATGTATCTCCTAGTATAGTAGAAAAATGTAAATTGCAAGTAGAAAAGTTAAAAAAGTCTTGGCTGGTTTAGCTAGCTACAGGGACTAAAAGAAAGGTAGTTGAGTTTGTTAAAGATTGTGATTTGCTCATGAATTAGGTTAGAACACAAGTAAAGCTCAATGTACTACCATTAGGATCTTATGATGTCTTAATCGGAATGGATTGGCTTGAAAAGCATAGGGTAGTTCTAAATTGTTTTGAAAAGACATTTACATGCTTGAATGATAAATGTGAAATAGTAACAGTAAAAGGAATCCCTAGAAAAACTTCAGTTAGACAGATTTCGACATTGGAAGTGAAAAATGCTATACAAAAAGGATGTAAAATGTTTGTTGTAAATGTAATTAATGATGAACACACAACTAAAGAAGATAAGTTAAAACTTGAATACATCCCAATCCTACGAGACTTTTCAGATGTATTCCTCGAAGAAATTCCAGGATTACCTTCGAAAAGAGAATTGGACTTCACCATTGAGCAAGTACAGGGTTCGGTACCAAACTCAAAAGCTCCTTGCCGGATGAACATCCTAGAGCTTAACGAATTAAAATCACAGTTAAAAGAATTAATTGATAAAAATTATATAACACCAAGCATGTGTCCTTGGGGAGCACCTGTCATCTTCGTTAAAAATAAAGATGGTACTTTGCGTTTATGCATAGACTATCATCACTTAAATAAA
Source organism: Larix kaempferi (assembly GCA_027924585.1). Classification (NCBI taxonomy): domain Eukaryota; kingdom Viridiplantae; phylum Streptophyta; class Pinopsida; order Pinales; family Pinaceae; genus Larix; species Larix kaempferi. Next base: position 1,817,264 of record BSBM01001429.1, on the reverse strand, counting down.
ATGATGATTAAAAACATATATCATTTGCCTCGCAAAGATGATCTGTTTGATCAAGTACGTGGAGCAATGACATTTTCAAAAATAGACTTGAGATCTGGAAATCATCAAGTCAGAATTAAAGATGGGGATATCTTTAAAATTGCTTTTAGAACCCATTACGGGTATTACGAATTCGTAGTTATGCCTTTTGAGCTAATTAACACTCCAACAGTTTTCATGTGTCTATTGAATAATGTTTTACATAAGTATTTCGATAAATTTGTAGTGTTATTCATTGACGACATCTTGATTTACTCAAAGACTAAGGAAGAGCACGATGAATACTTACAAATAATATTACAAGTTTTAAGAGAACATCAACTGTACGCTAAATTTAGTAAGTGTAAATTCTTCAAAGATAAAATACAGTATTTAGGTCATGTGATATCCAAGGAGAGAATCACAGTTGACCCTGCTAAAATAAGAGCATTTAACGAATGGCCTATTCCTAAAAATGTAACTGGTGTACGATCGTTTATGGGAATCACAGGTTACTACAGAAAATTTATAGAAGGATTCTCAAGAATCGCAAATCCTATAACCTCTTTACAAAAAAAGGAAAAGAAATTTGTTGTATGCACTGATGCATGTAGCAATGGCCTTGGCGGAGTCTTAACACAAGAAGGTCACGTAATACCGTATGAGTCAAGAAAGATAAAAATTCACGAAATGAACTACACTACCTATGATTTAGAGTTGGCTACCGTGGTACATGCTTCAAAGATGTGGTGCCAGCATCTAATCGGAAGGAATTTTTCATTTATGACAGATAGTAAAGGTTTAAAATATTTTCTGGATCAACCAAATCTGAACGCAAGGCAAGCTAGGTGGTTATCTTTCCTTAGCGAATATGATTTCGAGATTCAGCACATTAAAGGTAAAGAAAATAAAGTGGTTGATGCTTTGAGTAGAAATACGAAATTAAATTTTATGGCAACAATTAGCACTTATAGAACAGATTTAGAAAATCAGCTTGTGTAATGTCCCTAAAAACAGTAAAAATTAAAAAAAATCACTTACTACTAACATTGCCTAAACAAGTAATATGTAACAAATTAACTTGAGTACTCGGAAGTTAAATCAGTCTTTGTTAAAGAAATGAGAAACTATGTTTTATGAAAGTTGGTCTTATATCATATTTTTTCTACGAAAGCGATGAAGTAAGGTAGTGTGAAATGTAAAGCACAATCCTGTATGGTCTAGATGAAAAATTTAATACTAGTGTAATACTTAAAGGTTCTTCTTTAATTAATTCCTTTCTAAAGCTTAAATGTATGCTAGGTTTTATTTAAATGTTTAAACTCGGTTATATCACTAATTTAGGCATGTTGGACTTTTATGAGAAGTGTATGAGTACTTCTCGGGTCTTTGTGTTGGTAGTCATGCTACCGGTGGAGCTGCCGAGAGGTAAGGGATGAATAATTGGATTATCCCAGGCTTACTTAGAAATTTTTTCTAAAGCATTTACTTGGATCATGTTTTGCAGGCATAAGAGGGCTCTTCCCTAAACTACCTAGTTCAACTACCTAGCAAGAAACTAGTCCTATGAATTGAAAAAGGTCCAAGAATTAGCTTATGAATGAGCCATGAAATAAACACATGGGGTTTAAACCACCACAACTCAAACAATAGTGATTGGGTAAATATTGAAGCACTAGTGGATGGTGGTTGTATCTTTAAATGCTACCCAAGTGAACTTCATGTGGTTCTATTTCCAGCTGGAAGGAGGGTTTAAGCCTTTAGTCTAACACGATAGTATTGTCATTTAAGGGTTTTGGTTTGGGAAAAACACTTCATGTTGCGTCTGGTTCGACTATGCTCTCACCCGAGATATGCTCATGGTGAGTGCAGTCGTATCTATGACTGCATGGTAATGGAGGATGGTTCGAATTCGTGATAGGTAAACTTCCCCCCCATAGATAAAGGGTTCTTTACTATTCTTTCTGCAGGGATTGTTTGCCTCTATTTAACTCGTGGTTTTTATGATTTCACTGACACCTTTGCAGGTATTGATATTTTCTGCGTTGGGTTCTACCAAGTGATAGGAAGATTGGGTTTTGGCGTAACACTGGTAAGCCCAAGTCCTCCCAATATTTGTTCCTTCCTATCACAGCTATGGCTGCAAGCTCTGTAGCTTTGAGCTCCTTCAAAATGTAGCTTCGTTGAGTCCTTTGGGCTTTCTACAACTAATTTCGATGTTCTATTGGGTCGTTTCTGGATTGGTGAATAACTGAGAGGAAAACAACTATGAAGAAGTCGATTTGGACTGTTTGGGATTTTGAACCTGTTGGTCAATGTCTATGATGTTTTTATTTTTGCTAGAGATAGGATACACCCCTGATGGTTTTATTTTTGATACTATGTAAAGATTGGATGTATGGCTCTTGTAAAAATCTTAAAAGCTTTGGTAAGAAAATACCCACAACGTTTTTTTAGGGGTTTCAATGTGATAATGGTGTTTGGATTGTAATCGCGTTTTTCACTGTGTGTGTCCTTCTGAAAATAAGATGCCACTGTTGTTTTTCTATAAATTGTTCTTTGTTGATTTTAGTTACCTTTGTAAGTTTCATTTTCTGGATTAAGCATAGGGTTTTACTCTAAGTGGATGAAAAGCGTTTCACTTGCAGAGAGATTGACTTGGAATGATTTTGGTGTTTTCTAAAGTGTGATGGGTCTGCGTTTTAGATCCGGTATAATGAAATTTCTATTGATAATTAGATGAGGAAGATTTGTTGAGAGCATAGCTATGTTTTGAACATATGTTGCGCCCTTGGATGGCTTCTGTCCAAATGATGGTTTTAATCCTCTATGGATTTTGTGGGTTGATTTTATTTTAAAGGATCAATTGTAATATCCCTCCTTTTATTTTTATTAGAATTAAAATATATATATATATATATATATATTTATGAATTTTGTAAATGGCCCTGGTGAGGAGCTCAAGGCCAACGCCCCACCAGTGGACCCCGAACTAGTGTTATGCTCTATACGTCTTAGATTAAACCTAGAAGACTATAGAATGGCAATACAACTAAATAATAAGTAACCAAACGCATGCATAAGAAAATATAATAAGTTGGTTGATCATATCATAACTTATCATATGATAGGTGAACATAACTTCGTCCTGAAAGGATTACTATTCACCATTAAAACTAAGATACTTTGACCTATGTTATTTTAATCATGTTATGATTGAGCCATAAAGATGGTTTATATATATATATATATATATATATAATTTGGTAGTGGTGAATATCATATATATAAATAAATAGTTGAGGCCATTTAAGTATGATATGTGTGCCTCTTAGAGTTACGAAGGTTAATAATTTTGATAACTATTATTTGTGTCTTGTTCATAAATAAAGGAGTATTTATTTAGGAATCTACACACTCGTGGTGCTATCAATTAACTAGCTATACGTTATATTGAAAGAGAATTAACACGAGATCACTCGACGTTAAGGGAAATAAGTTCACGCCACTACCTACCTCCACATGACGTACAAGCATTAACTATCAGTTGAGCATTAATTGAAATTGATATTTTAGTTATCAAGTAACCGGGTATCATAGCCTCGGGAGGAATCCTTTTACCTGGAGATCGTGTTAGGTATGATATGCCTGGAAAAGTGGAGGTATTCTCTCTCTTGAGAAATCTCGGGGATATCGACGCTAACTTGTACGGAGAATTGGGGGGGGGGGAGTGCTGATCTTAATCGAGTGGTTGGAAACTCGGGGAGCAGAAGCAGCTTTGCGACGGGAAATCTACTTTATGGAGGAATTGCGATAGCAGAAAGGGCAGTTTCAGTACTTAAGATTATCCCCAGGCCAATACGAAGGGGAAGTGATCAAAGAGTGGTCAATAAATTTAGCAGGCCTCCTCCGATCATTTCTAGAGGGAGTTCGGCGCTGGCTGAGTCCCATGTTTTTTTTATGGAGCCTAGCTGCGAAGGGAAGAGAGAGGAAGATGGGAAGATCATGCTTGGAAAGAGGAGTGTTTTGGGAGGGGACCGCCTCCACAAGAAGAGAGGGATCTCTGCAAAAATACAGGAAGCAATGGTTAGCGATCAACGCGGAATGGACAGAGGATACTGTAAGTCAAGTATCTTTGTTTAATATTTGATCTCTGTAAAAATCAACTGGTGCCCAACCCAGTAAGCAGAACTCTGTATGTAATAGAGACCGGGGTATTGTGTTTAAACGTTTTAACATATAGGAATAACTCAGAAAATAAGAGCCCTGTAGGACATATCTTAAACGCATTATAGTAGTATTGTGAAGTGTTAAACCATTCTTGGCATACATTTTATTTCTTATAACTACTAGATGATAGGGTATAATTCTGCATCTGAGGCGTTCTCTATCGATCTCATGGGTTTTATTGCCTGCATATCTGTGTGTTTGGAATAGAAGCATTACTTTGTTATGCTATGACAGTGTTGAACATCTTTTATCTCCACTTCAAAACGTTTCTGTATATATATATATATTTTTGCATAAAAATGTAGCTCCCGTCGAAGCTCATTGTAACTCCGTTTGGAATCGTGGAGATCTGCTTATTAATCTATGACAGTAGTGTTACTATGATTGAACCTATGGTTAGTATTTTAGGGTCCAATAGTACGTGACAGAATATTTTTTAGATAGTAAAAGAGACGGCTCTTGAGATGAAGCTCGATCCCAACACTTTTACCATTGTTCGAGTGTCTTCCCTGTACATATATAAACATTAGGGCGTGAATGGTTTTTACAGTTCATTGTTTTGTTGTTATTTTGGTCGTTATGAGATCTACCGACAGATTGGGGAAATCCATTAGCAAAGCCGTATTATGTATACCATCTCTGTACAAATCATTTAATAAGTCTTCACCTTGACTAAAGTAGCGTTTAGGATCTTTGCATTGGTCTAAGTCTCGGTGATAACCATAAATTCCTGGAAATGCATTTGTGTTTAGAGAATTTTTGTGACCTCTGAGTTGATTTATTGTAGTTATATACGCTCCGCAAAGGAAGAGAGGATGACTGAGTTGGGAGAACCGATCTGACTTATTGATTGATAAATTTTGTAATCTCTAAGGATTGCTACATTATTTATATGCTTCCAGAAACCTAGGTTTGGATCTCTGATGTTTTATTCTTAAACATATTTACAGTCACGAACCAATCTCTAACTGAATCTCGAGTTAGGTGTTCAAGCTGTTTACTTCTATATTGCTGCGTAGAAAGAGGAAACTCTATTTGTGTTCACTGGAGATCCCGACATTCACGAGAATCATAGTCTGATACCTCTTGCATCTTTTCTGGTTACTTTCTGAGTCTGTGCGTTCATTTTTTTTTAAGTGCTGGAACTTATATATATACTTTATATATATTTCTGCCACAAAATCTTAGCCACGATCAAATTCTATAAGCTTTGATTATGGAGCGTAATTACTAAGACCGGACATATTTAACTAGTTCCGTCCCTTAGCGAAATATTTTTATTTTGTAATAGAATGAGCATACCTTCTTAGTAAGAATCGTGTGCTGGTAAAGTTCATTAAATAGTTACCTATTTAGGTATTATTATTATTTTGCATAAAATCTCCGGCAATTATATGACTATCTCTGAAATCGTTGAGACAAAACAAAAAGGTAATATGTGAATATCTTTTTATGGTAGTATGTTTATTTAAAGGTATACTAAGATATGAGATGTAATCCCTTGGTTAAGATATTAAACATAGGATCTCTTTAAAGTATGTTAATATATTGGATATTTCTTTGTTTAAGATATTAAACATAATATCTCTTTAAAGTATGTGAATACATTGGATATTTCTTTGTTTAAGATATTAAACCTAATATCTCTTTAAAGTATGTGAATACATTGAATATCTTTTTATGGTAGTATGTTGATTTAAAGGTATACTAAGATATGAGATGTAATCCTTTGGTTAAGATATTAAACATAGGATCTCTTTAAAGTATGTTAATATATTGGATATTTGTTTGTTTAAGATATTAAACATAATATCTCTTTAAAGTATGTGAATACATTGGATATTTCTTTGTTTAAGATATTAAACCTAATATCTCTTTAAAGTATGTGAATACATTGAATATCTTTTTATGGTAGTATGTTGATTTAAAGGTATACTAAGATATGAGATGTAATCCTTTGGTTAAGATATTAAACATAGGATCTCTTTAAAGTATGTGAATACATTGGATATTTCTTTGGTTAAGATATTAAACCTAATATCTCTTTAAAGTATGTGAATACATTGGATATTCTTTGGTTAAGATATTAAACATAATATCTCTTTAAAGTATGTGAATACATTGGATATTTCTTTGGTTAAGATATTAAACATAGGATCTCTTTAAAGAATGTGAATACATTGGATATTTCTTTGGTTAAGATATTAAACCTAATATCTCTTTAAAGTATGTGAATACATTGGATATTTCTTTGGTTAAGATATTAAACCTAATATCTCTTTAAAGTAGGTGAATACATTGGATATTTCTTGGTTAAGATATTAAACCTAATATCTCTTTAAAGTATGTGAATACATTGGATATTTCTTTGGTTAAGATATTAAACCTAATATCTCTTTAAAGTATGTTTAGTATTTTGGACATATTATAGTATTAGTAATACCCCAAAGTGAGGTAGTGGAATGTTTGATAAAGTACTCTATGGGATAGAGGCTTGAAGGAAGCAGAAGAAATTTGGTTGCAACAACCAAATTACTCATTCATTTGAAAAGCGTGGAAAAAGCTGGAAGATGATTAAAGCAACCATTGGGTTGTAGTTGTAAATTATCTTTTGATGAATAATAAAAGCTGCACACACACTTTTGTGGACTAGCCCGAGTTCGGGTGAACCACGTTATATTTTTGTCTCCTATGTTTTCTATGGTGTTTCGCAATGTGTCTCATGTATGAGTACTTGTTTCTATTTTTAAAAATGATTATGATTACTTGATGTATACGATTCATATACAAGGTTGATTGTTGATATAATGCTTCGTTTATGATTATGAATGTGTTGTTACCATTTAGATGGTTTTATTGAAAGAAGCATATGTTTCTTAAAGGATGTATATTAAGACATAATGAAGTTTGTGTTTCCCACAAGGTTTAAGAAAGTAAACCCACACTTTATGTTTCCGCATATATATTTTAGTGGCATTTTTAGGCACCTAGAAAAGTTTTAAATTTTACGAAATTTTGGATTCGTTACATCAATGTTTAATTAAAAGGTGAAGCTAGATTATGCGTTTTATTTCTATACGGTAATGCTGGGTTTCATCCAATTTTAAGATTGATTTCCGATGAGGAGAAACGAAATGTTGAAAACCCTAAAATAGGGAATTCATGTTTGGTAGTTGGTTTTTCTCGGAAGTTGTATGCACAGTGGGTGGTATTATGCTATGTGTTTAATATAACAACGATCCTAAATGTTATATGTTGGTGGATGGTTCCGAAGGCTTGACCTGCGTTATTCTATTTGTTTCTTTAAAAATAATAAAAGAAAGGAACTGAGTTTGACTATGTTGGGTTTTGTGAAGCTTTTCATGGGTACTGTTTTGTAAATCTCAATGCTAGTTTGTAAATCTTGATAGATCATAAGCTCTGTAAGAAAAAGGAATAAACCCTAGCTTTCTCATACTTAAATAATTTAAATGTATAGTGTAAGGGTTTGGGAAAATACGATTTTGTTTTTGTAGAAGGGTAATAGTTCAGGCATCAATAATATTTAATGGAAGTTTGATACTAGTAATTTATTTGATATGGGTATCTAGCACAGGCTAGCTAGGATAGCCCTGCTAGATCCTTGAAATATTTAGGGCAGATGTTTAAATTCAACAGAAATAATAGATAAATTTTAAACCTAGAGTTTAAACCGTGAGAGCCCATTCCATTTGGTCCTTGCTCCATAAAAAATAAAATAAAAATTATAATGTACACGAAACATGAATGATGTATAATAATTCCTACCTTAACATCTAAATCTAATTGAACTATATGGAAAAATTGTAGTTCATACCTAACTGTTGAAGCTTGATCTTCCCTTCCAAAACCTGCACACTCAAACACTAGTTAATGGAAAATGTATTGACCTAGATGACCTGTAGGATGATCTTTAATTGAATAACCTTGGGACTGCCATGTTCCTCCCAACCATAACCCTTAAACCATTCCTAGTTCTAACTAGATCCCCCCGAGCTGGTTCCAACATGCAATAAGAGAAGTAGAGACATAGGATAGGCTGCTAATCAGACCTGGGAAAATAGTAAGCTTCTTGAGTTCTGTAGAATAATTCTCTTCTATTACCATAGGAGAATGATAGTAGGAAAGATGATCCCTCTCTTGGGATCTTCCCTTCTTTATATAGGTGAGTTTGTTTGGAATATAGCTATTGAGTTCAAATAACAATATTTCAACTTTTAATTTAAATTGAATTATAATATTTATGAAAGATATTTTATTAATTATTCACTCCTAGTTTATCTAGGATCTTTATTTTGTTACAATTAGAGGTATCTTTAAGTTAGATCATAATTAATAATAATACTAATAATACTAATGATATTAATAATAGTAACATGAGAAATATCTTATGCATAACCTTTTTACATGCTGTTTACATAAGTAATCTTTTCTTTTATAAATAATCAATCCGATTATTCAATAATTAAAATATGCTAACTCTTTGATTTAATTATGTAAATATCATAATAATTCTTTGATAAATATTAAGTACAAGTTCCAACTCTTTGAATAAGGTCTTTTGGTAAGCTTGGATAGTTGGCTAGGTTTAGGTGCCTCTTGGTCCCTCTTGTTGAGGTATATGTAACTTCGGAATCTATTTCACATATATGTATATTGTTTTCCTATAGAGATGTTATTATTCTTCTATACATAAGTGTCGTCATTTATATTGTAAGTGTCGTAACTTATACTTGATGGGTTATTAGACCACCTTGTTGGGGTCGGCCCTGTATAAGTCATGTGGGTCGAAGGGTTATTAGACCACCCTAGTGGGGGTCAGCCATGTGGGTCAAAGGGTTATTAGACCACCCTATTGGGTGTCAGCCGAGTCAGCATTGTGTTATGTTGTTAAGTTAAGGCTGACCTAGTAAAGGTTATTAGGCAAGTCAAGTCTAGTATAAATAGAGACCGAGAGATCTCTATTTGATCATTCTATTCTCTCACTCACACTTTGGAGAGTGGCGCACTTGTGGAGGAGGAGGCTCTGCTTCTAGGAGAAGACTATCTCTTGTATTCTGGTTGTATCATTGCTCTATCTATCTCTGAGGAAGTTATTGGGGTTTTTCACCTTTATGGTTTTCCACAAGTAAAATCTGTGTCTCTTGTGTGCTTACATTATTGTGTCCATGATTGATATGTTGTAGATATACTGTACATGTTGTTCTCTAAGTTAAGATCGTAGATCAAGATTGAAGTAAATTCTGAAAATTTAACATGGTATCATAGCTAGCCTGAAAGAAGGCATGATATGGCATGTATGACGATTGTTGCACTTACGATGCTAGGGCTTGATATAGCAAACACCAGTCATCGTAGCACTTTCTCTATAAATCCATTTTGGAGAATTTTTGGGATCTGAAATTGTTACAGGTCAAAGATAAGGTCCCCATGTAACCTTTGTCCATAGGACAACCTCTAATTCGTTGTACTTTTTTATTTCTGATCTATACAATAGAGGGTTTCTACCTCTTCCAGGTCTCAGTCATAAAAAGGTGACATTCGCGAAAAGGTCATAACTTGGGTTAGCAAGCTCCAAATGAAATTTCGTCAGAAGCGATAGGTAGTACATAGACTTTACTATCTCAGGAAACCTTTTTAGAGGCCGAAGTTGAATCAATGACACGTGGCACGCCGTACAAGTTTGCTCTCCTGTTTTATCCCATGAACAGGTCACGTTACGACACTTAGCATAAATCTCTCTCAGAGAATCAAATTGAGGTCAAACCTATCGGGATGAAAATATGACATGCCATTCTACCACAAGAAATATTTTCAAACCCTGTGGATTGAAAAGTGTGGAGTTACACTAGAAACAATCAGGTACATATTTCTGTCAAAACAAAATTATTTTTGAGTACCTTCATTCATGGCTTCCGGAATTTAGTGTTTCGGAGAAAGTTGGAATTTTTGTAATAGGAGACTACGGATGAATGATACTCATCAAAATAGAAATTTAGAGACCAAGATCAGAATTTTTGGTTGGGCAGAAGACCGGGCTTGATCAGACCCTAGTTTGGGACTTTGATTGGAAAAGTGGAAAATTAGGGCTTCTGCAAAAATGGGAATTTTTGAAATCTGTGACCACGGCTGGAAGCTCCTCAGAAAAATAGAAACTTAGAGCTTTGGATCAAACCTTTTGATTGGGCAGAAGAGTGGGATTCATCAAACCCCAGTTCAGGGTCACGTCCAGTGAATCCGGAAGTTTCAAAGGCAAAATTGAGGAGTGAAACTTTGTAGTTTTCAAATTCTGAATACACCAGCTTGATCAACTCATCAAGGCACATATTTCTATCTTTTCAGAAGTTTGAATTTTTGGGGTTTCTCTGAAAAACCCTAATCCAGCTCCAGATCCAGTCCCTGCAAATCAAGTGGATTGGGTTAATCCTAGAAGAGGATGGATTGGTCACCTGCATAAGTGAAGAAGTTTCTGTTTCAGAGGGAGATGAGGCTAAGGCTTTCCATAAGAATATTACAAGAAATCTTGACAAGTATGGCTTACAGGAATGTTTCGAATTCAATTCATGGTTAAGTTTATGATATGTTTGTCTTGATATCATTACAGTTAGTACAATCTTGAATAATTACTAGACTTGTCATAGCAACTTAATAAAATTATGAATGCATGACAGAAGATATTCATTGATTAAGGTGTTGACACTTATGATTGTACTAATGCATTATGGTGTTGTATGAAGTTCATGTTGTCCGCTAACATGAAAGGCACACCAAGAAAGACATATCATGTTCTAGTTCAAGAACATATGATCATGATGACATGAGGACAAAGATTAATCCATTGTCATGAATCACTTAGAATATCTATTTGTGAGGTATGCATAACTTGGTTGTACAATGGTTAACTTATGAGACATGCAGGTTACTAGCACAAGTCATTGAAGAGAAGCAGAAGACATTATGCGGGTATGTTAGACATAACTAGCTAGCATGCTAATCCAGGTATGTTTTTTCCTATATCAAGTTAGAATCCTACCTTGCGTTAGGATCTTATATTGTTGTGTTATTGATAATGATTATTCATGAAGTCATAGGTTTGAATAGTCATGGTTGTATGCATATTATGTTTCTTACCATAATTGATGATATGACTAACGAGAAGAATCATGAAGGTATAGGTTTGAGTAATCACAGGTTTATGCATATTATATCTCTTATCTTGATTGATGATTTAACTAACCAGAAGAGTCCCGTGTTCAAATAAGAATATGCATAAGTAAAAGAAGACTTCCCTGAAACCCTGAATACTAATGTTTATTATCTGTGTTTGAAATAATCATGACTATACATGTTTAAGATTATTGAGTTTTGATAGAATTAAGATTATACTAATGAATGTGTGATTATGTATGCGACCTCGAGGATAACACAATGATGATACTTATAAGCATGCATAGTGATTAAGGGTGGATATAAGTTCAAGGACAGGTAATCCAGGAAGCAGAGATCAAGAGGGAGCACACTCCAGTTTGTTCCTGCAAGGAAGCTAACATCAAGAGGGAGCACACTCCAGTTGTTCCTGCAAGGAAGCAAAGATCAAGAGGGAGCACACTCCTGTTGTTCTTGCAAGGATGCAGATATTGAGAGAGAGTTGACCACTTCTCACAATACACATCAGAATGGAGTTGCAGAAAAGAAGCAAAGACTAAGAGGGAGTCAACCCAACAAACAAACAAAGATAAGTATTTGAATTATCATTCCTTGCATATTTTATTGTTTAAATAATATTGTTCAATAATGTACATACTCATGTTCCTAGAATTAGGTTGTGTATTATGCATGTTAGAATAGTTTCATTGATGAACAATATACTACTATTATGCATATGATGGGTAAGTGGCCTATGGCACTGTACAACATTCCATTGCTACTTATCTAGAATGAAACCTCTTTGCTGACATGTTGGGAGTAGTGCAAACTCTTAATAATGTTCTGGTAGAGATTGGAAGGCATCTAGAAAGTTACATGATATGGATGAATGTTGTATTGGCTAAAATAATTGCATGACTATATGACATATTTCTTTATGTGTAAGAATGTGTTCTGAAAACTATGAGAAGTTTCTAATCATGCAATTTAACTTGTTTTGTAAGAAAGATCGTACACGATCACCTACAAAATAAGGACTACAACATTTGTTTAGCAACAAAGTTATCTATTGAAAATATTGAAGATATTGAAGTTCCCAAGATCTGGGAAGAATGCCATGATCGAGGAGTACTAGTCGATCATGAAGATGTCTGGGATGCAGTCCCAAGACCTGAACGGGAGTCTGTAGTGACTTCCAAGAGGATCTACAAGATCAAGCATGGTGCAGGTGGTAGCATAGAGACTTTTGCTCCTGTAGCCAGATACACTTCCATTAGATCTGTACTGGCTCTAGCTGTAGTGATGGAAGATACACCAGATGGATTTCAAGACAACTTTCTTGAATGGTGTAGTTGAAGAAGAAGTGTATGTGGAGCAGCCACTTGGTTCTGAGACACATGACAGGGAATCATATATGTGCAGAACTTGGTATGGTAGGATAGATAGCTTTCTATCCAGTTTGGGCTTTACCAAGAGTAAAGCGGATTCCAACCTTTACTACAACGTTGAGGAAGGCAATCCAGTGATACTACCTTTGTATGTGAATGACCTATTTATTATAGGTGAAGATAGATTGATTGCCGACACGCAGTGGAAGCTTGCTTCCAAGTTCGAGATGAAGAAATTGGGTATGATGCACCACTTTCCAGGTATGGAGGTGTGGCTGAGTGCAGATGGAATCTTCCTTGGATAAGGGAAGTATGTAGTAGAGATCCTGAAGAGGTTCGGGATGATGGACTGCAAGGCCACAACCACACCTATGGCATTGAACATGAAGCTTCTATGTGATGCTTCATCTGATCCAGTTAATGTCACTATGTATCGTCAGATGATTGGGTCCTTGATGTACTTGGCAAATACGAGACCAAATATTTTCTTTGTGGTGAACACATTGAGCCAGTTCCTGACACATCCAAGGAGTGTTTACCTGGTTGCTGTAAATCATATTCTGAGGTACCTGAAGGGTACGATTGAATATGGGTTCAAGTATGATGTGAATCAAAAGTTTAACTCGTAGGGTTATTCAGATTGGGCAGGCAGTGCTGTAGATAAGAAGAGCACTCCTGGGTGCTCCTTCAGTATCGAATCAGGTGTGATCTCTTTGTTTAGCAGGAAGCAGTCCTATGTAGCACTAAGTACAGCCGAAGCAGAGTATGTTGCGATGGATGAGTAGGTTGCAGATGTATTGACCAAGCCGTTGGCCAGAGTGCAGTTTGAGTACTTCAGAGAGAGGCTCGGTGCACTTCAGCTCGAGGTTCCTTCCAAAGGGAAATGATGAGTCTGGAAGATGCAGATGCACATGAGCTTTTCTGACATGGTTGATGTGTTCTCCCATGGTCGTGATGTAATTGCTGAGCCATTCTCACATGGTGGTAGATGTGTTCTCCCATGGTGTAGATGTAAGGGCTGAATCCATTTTTCACATGGTGGTAGATGTTTTCTCCCATGGTGAAGAAGTAAGGGTTGGAGCCTTCTCCGAATGGTGGTAGATGTGTTCTCCCATGTCGGTGGTGTAAGTGCTGGATGATGTGCATCTGGGTTGTGCTTCGTGGATGATGAGATGATCTTAAGAAGATGATGCTATGATGATCAGGAGGATCATGGATGATGAGCATCAGGATGATGCTCCAGTTATTGCTTTGTATATGTATCAAGATGATGTTGAATATGATCAGTTGAATAATTTATATGTATATGTATGTATATGCATCATGTTGGATGCTTGTACCATGTATCTGTATTTATATCAGGTGGATACATTGTATGATCAGGTAGATCATGTATGTTGATATGTATCAGGTATGATCAGGTGGATCATGTATTTGTATTTGTATCAGGTGGATACACTTTATGATCAGGTCGATCATGTATGATGATATGTATCAGGTAGATAGTTGGTATGCATCAGTTAGATGCATTGTATGATCAGGATGATCATAGATGACAAGCTTCAGAATGTTGCTCCAGATGACATGCAGCATGATGTTGCAGTGATGATGATCAGGATGATCATGTGTACATCAGGATGATGTATGGAGAGTATCAGGATGATACTCTGTGGCCGTGGATAGGTTGTGCAAAGGAAATCCTAGATTTGTTCTAGGTCACATCCAGTATGAAAAAGGACTAGCACTATGTATCACATGTATTACCTGGGAGATCCTATAGGTCAGAGTTGTGTACATATAATAGCCTTGGATGTTCTTTTGAGGGTTTGTGATAGTGGACCACATGTAAGACCTGGGAGATCTGATAGGTTGGGATGTGTGCCCGTAATAAGTCCTAGGATGCTCTTTCAACGGTTTGTGGTGGGCTGCTACATGTAAGACCTGGGAGATCCGATAGGTTGGGTTGTGTTCCCGTAATAAGTCTTGGGATGCTCTTTCGAGGGTTTGTAGTAGAGGTCACATGTAATCAGTCCTGGAGATCCTATCGGTCGTGCTTAGGCACATAAATGTTCCTGGGATGCTCTTTAGAGTTCTTTCCGGTCATGCTATGCACATAAACGTTCCTGGGACACTATTTTAAGGTTTTGTGATAGTCACACGTAATAAGTCCTAGAGATCTAGATAGGATGAAAAAGTCCTCAGATGCTCTTTAGGGTTCTTGCTAGTCAAGAGAATCTTTTAAGGTTTTCTGACGCACGTAATAAGTCCTGAGGACTCCACAGTATGGCCAGTGATGATGAAGACCTGCATGTGGTGGGGCTACATTCAGTATGAAAAAGGATTAGCTTTGTAGAACTTCCTATGACGAGTAGATTCAGAGATTTATTGAGATAGCAGCAGCAGTGACGATGATGATTCGATGGCGATACATCGATGAAAATGATCCAGAGAAGAAGACTTGTACTAGAAGACCTGTGTCAAGAAATACCGTCCTAGTTAAGAGGGAGTGTTGATGTATATGTAACTTCAGAATGTATTTCACATATATGTATATTGTATTCCTATAGAGATATTATTATTCCTCTATATGGAAGTGTCGTCATTTATATTGTAAGTGTCGTAACTTATACTTGATGGGTTATTAGACCACCTTGTTGGGGTCGGCCCTGTATAAGTCATGTGGGTCGAAGGGTTATTAGACCACCCTATTGGGTTTCGGCCCAGTTAGCATTGTGCTACGTGGTTAAGTTAAGGCCGACCTAGTAAAGGTTATTAGGCAAGTCAAGTCTAGTATAAATAGACATCGATAGATCTCTATTTAATCATTCTATTCTCTCACTCACACTTTGGAGAGTGGCACACTTGTGGAGGAGGAGGCTCTGTTGCTAGGAGAAGACTATCTCTTGTATTCTGGTTGTATCATTGCTCTATCTATCTCTGAGGAAGTTATTAGGGTTTTTCACCGTTATGGTTTTCCCCAAGTAAAATCTGTGTCTCTTGTGTGGTTACATTATTGTGTCCATGATTGATATGTTGTAGATATGTTGTACATGTTGTTCTCTCAGTTAAGATCCTAGATCAAGATTGAAGTAAATTCTAAAAATTTAACATCTCTTGCATGTTGGATTCCCTCGTTTAACATGGTAGTTCCTGCAATCCTTGATGATAGATAGAAAATGATTCGTTTAACCAATTTAAATAAATGATTATATATATAAGTGCTATTTAGAGTCTTCTCAACTCAACACTTTTTAAGATCAAGTAACCCCGAGTGCTCTTCAGAGCTTTAGGTCAACACTCTCACATGGGCATTATGCTAGTGAAATTCCAGAGCATCCCACGCAACACTAGTACTAGAATGTGGTTGTGAAGCACATCTAGAATGTACAAATGGCCTCAGATCCGGTATTCATTATCAAGCTTGGACTTCTCCAAGGCTTATGCCAAACACTCTATGTACATCGGGGCTTACGCACAGTACATAATAAAATCCTCTAGGTACATAGAGGCTTATGTCCAGTACATAGGTCATCTGTGTGTTCCCGAGTCCATGCTCAACACATCATACAAATCAATCATGTAAACCATAACTATGCAAAGTATGTAACAAAAGATCAATCTCAATATATTAGGGTTGGTACCTAATCTTATAATAAAACATAAATCCATACATTGGGGCTTTCTACCCAGGATATAACAATAGTTGGCATCAAACTGGGTCCATGCCCAATATGTAATTCTATAAAAGAAATGAATCATGTGCACTGGGGCTTATGCCCAATACAACAAAATAAATCCTATGTGTTGGGGATTAAGCCTAGTATATAACATAAAAAATAGTCAGTCGAAATTTGGGATATTGCATCCCTCGCACTTAGAACAACACCGTCCTGGAGTTCTATGGACTAGAAATGAAGTCATGAAATAAGGCGGGGTATGCCTCTTTCATGGTTGTCTCATTTTCCCAAGTAGCCTCTTCTGGTCCGAAGTGCCTCCATTGTACTTTCAAATCAGTTATGGTCCTTCTTCTAAGTTGCACCTCTCTCTTATCCAAATGTGGAGGGGCTCCGATAGGAATTCCCCTTTGGGTTCCACCTATAACAAGGACCAATCAATCACATGTTTAGTATCATAAAAATATTTCTTTAATAAAGATGCATGAAAAACATTATGAACTTTTACATGAGCTAGTAAAGCTAACTCATATGCTAGTGGACCTTTCTTGGCCAGTATCTCAAAGGGTCCACAAAATTTGGGGGCTAGCTTCCTGCATCACCCCAAGAATAGAGAGCTTCTTTTTCATTTTAATTTTAAGAAGACATGTTCACCAAATTGGTAATATTTGTCTTTTCTTTTCGTATTCGCATAACTCTTTTGGCGGTCTTGTGCCTCTTTTAAGTTTTGTTGTACCTTGGAGACTAGCTACTCCAAGTCATTTAGTAGGTTGGGACCTACCATAAGTCT